>CAUYLG010061182.1:0-22056 GCA_963573385.1 Cacajao melanocephalus
CGTGTGGCTCCTCCGCCGGGAATCTCCTAGTCTGTGGGCAACAGAAATTCGTCTGAAAGTGCGGCGTCCACTCGCTCTCTGCGCTTTCACTGGGAGCTACAATCCTGAGCTGTTGTTAATCGGCCATCTTGGATCTCTCTCTCTCCTTTAAACTTTATAATAACATTGTTAGATATCTTGCGTGTGTGTGTGTGTGTGTGTGTGCGCATTTAATGAACAAGTAGACTATCCTTAGTGAGTTACAATTGCTGAATAAAGATTTCCCAACTATTAAGTATATCTTTGTAATTGGAAAGTGCATGAGTTTGCCTCTTCAATAAGTAAAGTAAATAACCTTATTTTAGACTATATTTTTTCTGGATGTACCAACTTCATAAGAATGTTTTCTTGATATATTTTTTTTTGTTTGACATCTAGTAAAGCCTGAAAGAAAATATTTGATGTATAACACAATTCAGTATTTTTAAATTTTTACTTAGATACAATATGAATTGAAATCAAATAAATAAAATGGATGTTATTTAAATGAGAAATACAAAATTTTATGTCTGAGAAACGATAATTAGTAAGACTTCAAACTTTTTAATGCAGTTAACAGTTTGATGATTGCTTATTTTCCATTAAAAATGACCAAAAATGCATGTAATTATTATCAGTTTAGTATTATTTTTCAAATTACTCTCATCTTATCTCATTAGAAGAATGGACTCTATTAACCGAGTTCTATGAAATGAACTGTTTCTATAATAGTCGATATTTTATTAAAGTACTGTTATTGAAATCTCACAGTTGCTAGTCTTTAAAAGTACTAAGTTTTAAATGGACACAACTATGATAAATAAGTTATTTATTTTTTGCATACATTTTTGAACATTCTTTGATTTATTACATATTTAATGTAATAAAGAAATCAACTGCTCAGTAAGTTTCCAAGGGTATTACTGAAAAATAGTTATTACACGTCTATATCAGATTTATTCTTTCCTTCACGAATTTTCTCATATATTGATACTGAATAGTTTTATTTGCAGAATTGTGTGCCATGTGCTAAAGTATAATAGAACGTGAGAAAAAGTAATGAAATCAATGCCCTCATTTGATTTATATTCTAATTGGGATAGGCAAATTGAAGAATTACACTATATGGATACAAAATATGCACTTTGAAAACGTGTTAAAGAGGAACCTAATCAAGATTTTAGAAAACTTTCTTCTTGAGTAAAGGGGATTAAATTGAAGTCTCAAAGAACGGTTTATAGGTTACTACTTGTTAAGGAAAAGGATGCAGAAAAATGTACTTCCAGAATGAGTATATAAAAGGAGAGACTGTAGTAAGTTACAGTAAGAAACAAGAAGTCAGGATAGGTAGTGAAATACAGAGAAAAGTGGGACAGCTACAATATGAAGCTGGAGAGAAGACATTTTGTAGAACAGGAGGCCTGGAGGCTTATGTGAAGAGTTTAATTCTATATGGAAGAGGAAGTTCTTTAAAAAAAATATGGCATAATTAGAGTAAAATATTGAAAAGATTCAGCTGGTTACAGTTTAAAGAATGGCTTATAAAGGAGCTACGTCTGACAGAGGGAAGCAATTAAGACGCTATTGTTACAGACGAGACCAAACACGAAGGTGGTGTTGGCAAAGCTAGTGGAGCGCAGATGGAGTGATGTGGACAGATTTAAGAAACATTCAGGATGTAAGAGGACTTGGTAATAGATTTTATATTTACTTCAGAAAAACATTTCACAAACTGCCATGAAAAATATAAGGAAGAAAATGATACATTGTTTTTGCACTTCAAATAATGGATGGAATTTAGATTGTAAGGCATTAACTTAAAAATCAATGTATCTGTACAAAAGACTGGTAAGTACATGAAAAAGTGCTCAACAGCATTACTCCTTTACATCTTCTGATTCAGAGATAATTGAATTATAAAGTAGTGTTCTAGTTTCAATATGGTACAAGAACAGGAAATATCCTTGTGGGAAATGCCTCACTTAAGACTGAGAAAAAGAGAAAACATTTGAAGAAGTACTTGAGAATACGGGGTAAGTTCTGAATCATGAAATATGGTTCCAGATTTTAGAGTGAAAGACATTTTACAGGAGAAATGAAGAAAAGCATTCAGAAAGTAGAAAATAGTATTGAAATGAGAGTTCATAATATATCAATTATACCAATGGTACCCATATCAGATATTAACAAGGAAACCATTAAGATGATTTAAGTCCCATTAATTACTGGATAAGGACGTGAATGTCTGTGAGCCTAACACAATTCAGGGCACAGCTCTGTCTTATAAGAAAGACACAAATGCTTTTGTTTAAGATCCCATGATCTATTATTTTGCATTTAATTGGTGTTGGAAGGTGAAGGAAGTTCAGCAGTAGCTCGAACCTCAGGGCAAGTCACTTGGAGCCACATGGACTTCAAAGTAGAAGGTTTTCAGTGATCTGAAGCACTCGTGTTCTGTATTACATTAGCATGACCACTGTTAGTATGGTTTCTCCACTGGATGAAATAGCCCTGGAGGGGACACCATTTTATTCCTCCCCTCTGATTCCCAATCTACAGAATGTATGGAGAATGTTCTCTCAAATAATAGGTTTATAAATTATATCCTTATGTTTCTCAAGCGATAATCCTAATTGGGAGTATAAACCCAAATATTCCTCTTGACGTGATTTCAAGCAAAGATCGAGTTTTTGTTTTTTTGTGGCATTGCTTGTGGACCACAAGGTGGTGGCTTTTTGTTCCTTCTTTAACTCACTATCCCAATCAAACTGTCTATTGTAATACTACATTTATCCCAGCAATGAGAAATTAAATTTCTGAAATCACTCTTCTTTTTTTTTCAATTGTACTTTAGGTTCTGGTGTACATGTGCAGGTCATGCAGGGTTGTTGCATAGGTGCATAAATAACCAGGTGGTTTGCTGCCTCTATTCCCCCTTCATCTATATCTGGTATTTCTCCCCATGTTATCACTCACCACCCTCCCCACCCCCTAGCTGTCCCTCCCCTAGTCACCCCTCAACAGCCCCCAGTATGTGATGCTCCTTTCCCTGAGTCCATGTGTTCTCATAGTTCAACACCTGCCTATGAGTGAGAACTTGTGGTGTTTGGCTTTCTGTTCTTGTGTCAGTTTGCTGAGAATGATGGTTTCCAGATTCATCCAAGTCCCTACAAAGGACACGAACTCATCATTTTTTATGGCTGCATAGTATTCCATGGTGTATATGTGCCACATTTTCTTTGTCCAGTCTATCATTGATGGGCATTTGGGTTGCTTCTAGGTCTTTGCTCTTGTACACAGGGCCACAATGAACATACCTGTACATGTATCTTTATAATAGAATGATTTACAATCCTTTGGGCATATATCCAGTAATGGAATTGCTGGGTCAAATTGAATTTCTATTTCTAGATCCTTGAGTAATCACCACACTATCTTCCACAATGGTTGAACTAATTTACACTCCCACCAACAGTGTAAGACTGTTCCTATTTCTCCACATCCTCTCTAGTATCTGTTGTCTCCAGATTTTTTAATGATCAACATTATAACTGGCATGAGATGATACCTCAATGTGATTTTGATTTGCATTTCTCTAATGACCAGTGATGATGAGTATTTTTTCTTATGTTTGTTGGCTTCATATATGTCTTCTTTTGAGAAGTGTCTGTTCATAGCCTTCACCCACTTTTGAATGGGTTTGTTTGTTTCTTTCTTGTCAACATGTTTTAGTTCTTTGTAGATTCTGTATATTAGCCCTTTGTCAGAAGGGTAGATTGCAAAAATTTTTTCCCATTCTGTTGGTTGCCAGTTTGCTCTATTGATGGTTTCTTTTGCTGTACAGAAGCTCTGAATTTTAATTAGATCACATTTGTCTATCTTGGCTTTTGTTGCCATTGTTTTTGGTGTTTTAGTCATGAAGTCCTTGCCTATGCCTATGTCCTGGATGGTTTTGCCTATGTTTTCTTCTAGAGTTTTTATGGTGTGAGGTTTTATATTTAAGTCTTTAATCCATCTGGAGTTAGTTTTAGTGTAAGGTGACAGGAAGTGGTCCAATGTCTGCTTTCTGCACATGGCTAGCCAGTTTTCCCAACACCTTTTGTTAAACATGGTGTCCTTTCCCCATTGCTTGTTTTTGTCAGGTTTGTCAAAGATCAGATGGTTGTAGATGTGTGGTATTTTTTCTGGGGCCTCTGTTCTGTTCCATTGGTCTATGTCTCTGATTTGGTACAAGTACCATGCTGTTTTGATTACTGTAGCCTTGTAGTATAGTTTGAAGTCTGGCAGTGTGATGCCCCTGGCTTTGTTCTTTTTGCTTAGGATTGTCTTGGCTATGTGGGCTCTCTTGTGGTTCCATTTGAAGTTTAAAGTGGTTTTTTCCAGTTCTGTGAGGAAGGTCATTGGTAGCTTGATGGGGATAGTGTTGAATCTATAAATTACTTTGGGTAGTATTGCCATTTTCATGATACTGATTCTTCCTAACCACAAGCATGGAATGTTTTTCCATCTCTTCATGTCCTGTCTTATTTCCTTGAGCAGTGGTTTGTAGTTCTCCTTAAAGAGTTCCTTTATATCTTTGTTAGTTGTATTCCTAGGTATTTTCTTCTCTTTGTAGCAGTTGTGAATAGGAGTTCGCTCATGTTTTGGCTCTCTGTTTGTCTGTTATTGGTGTATAGGAATACTTGTGATTTCTGCACTTTGACTTTGTATGCTGAGACTTTGCTGAAGTTGCTTATCAGTTTCAGGGGATTTTGGGCTGAGACGATGGGGTCTTCTAAATATACAATCATGACATTTGCAAATAGAGACAATTTAAGTTCCTCCTTTCCTAGTTGAATACCCTCATTTCTTTTTCTTGCCTTATTGTTCTGGCTGGAACTTCCAGTACTATATTGAATAGGAGTGGTAAGAGAGGGCATCCTTGTTTAGTGCTGATTTCAAAGGGAATTCTTGCCCATTCAGTATGATATTGGCTGTGGGTTTGTTATAAATAGCTTTTATTGTTTTATTATATGTTCCATTAATACCTAGTTTATTGAGAGTTTTTAGCATAAAGGGTTGTTGAATTTTGTCAAAGGCCTTCTCTGCATCTATTGAGATAATCATGTGGTTTTGGTCTTTGGTTCTGTTTATGTGATGGATTACATTTATGGACTTGTGTATGTTGAACTAGCCTTGCATCCCCTGGGTGAAGCCTACTTGATCATGATGAATAATCTTTTTGATGTGCTGTTGCATTCTGTTTGCTAGTATTTTACTGAAGATTTTTGTTATCTGTCGAATTCTACCAGATGTACAAAGAGGAGCTGGTTCCATTCTTTCTGAAACTGTGCCAAACAATGCAAAAAGAGAGAATTCTCCCTAACTCATTTTATGACACCAACATCATCCTGATACCAAAACCAGGCAAAGATTCAACTAAAAAAGAAAACTTCAGGCCAATATCCATGGTGCACATAGATGAAATCACTCTTCTTTAAAGATGCAATAAAAACTATGAGCAGTTCAGCTGTGCACAGGGGTTCATGCTTGTAATCTAGCATTTTGGGAGGCCAAAGAAGGTGGATCACTTGAGGCTAGGAGCTTGAGAGCACTGGCCAACATGGTGAAATTCCCTTTCTATTAAAAAAACTAAAAATTAGCCAGGCATGGTGGTGGGCTCCTAGTCTACTCGAAAGGATGAGGCAGAAGAATTGCTTGAAAAATCCAGTAGGGAGAGGTTGCAGTGAGCCAAGATTGCGCCATTGTACTCCAGCCTGGGCAGTCAACAAGAGTGAAACTCCGTCTCAAAACAAGCAAACAAACAAAACAACAAAACCACAACAACAAACTAATGAGCAGTTCATTAAAGGTAAAAATATTTTCTTTGATTATTTTTCTTTTTGCCGCTTGAAATATTTATATGTTTCAAAGAACATTAATATATAACAGAGAAGGAAGCAGCATTTACTGTTAAAGACATAACACTATATAGGATTCATGATTGAAATAGAATACTTTCACTCTCCAAGGCTATTGTGGAGATTTCAGTGGAGATTTACGTGGTGGGATTGTAGATATAATTATTTATAAAAAAGAACAATCCTGTGTTATTTGTGCTAGCCTGTTAGGAAAGTGGTTAATATTTTTCAGTAAAATTTCCCTAAATGTGTTTTAGTGAATTTTTTTCACATACACCACATTTTCCTTATCCTGTTTCCCTGTTTCAGAATGTACAGACATATCCAAGGTAAGAAACAATAAAGAAATGAATGAGAAGACAGCAGACATATAGGTAAGGCAGAACAGCAAAAATGCCTGTTGTAAGATAATAAGTCCAAATGGAGATGTGATCAATTCATTCCATCTCTAGGCGGCTAAAAGCATCAAGGAGCTCCTTAAGCCAACTAGGGCATTCCTAATAAAACTGAATTATCTTTGGTAGTCCACAAAGCTCTTGAATATCTTGTAGAACCCAATTTAAAGTAACATATTTTAAGAGGGAGATGATGTATCCCATGTTGGAGGCTTGCTTTCATTCCACATTTAAGTGAACCTGTCTCGTTCTCTGACATTTTATGGGAGAAATAAAGAAAAGCCATCAGAAAGTAGAAAATAGTACTGAAATGAGAGTTCACAATATATCAACAGTGATGGAAGGTGATGCCGTGAATGAATATTGGTCAGTATGTGGGCATTGACTTGTTTCTTGAATGTGTTTCCTGGTATGACTTTCTGAAGTTTTGTTCCATTTTTACTCACATCCTGGCTATATTGCCTAAACAAAATATGTCTAATTTGACACCCCGTCATCTTAGCCATAGGCTCTTTTTGCTGGCCTGTGTGAGCAATACCAGCTCGCAAAAATTCCATGAGAAAGTTAGGGAAATGTCTGCAGTCCTCTTGGGTCTAGACACGTAACACCACTGCTCTATTCTGCAACCACCACACAGTGATGCCAAGAGTCTTGCCTTTTAAACTTCCTGGATTCTTGTATTTTATCCAGTGTTTAAAGTGTGGCAATGTCCACTGTAATTTTTAAAAGTCAAAGTCCTTTTTTCAGGATTCATTTTTAGGAAGTAGGAGGAAGGTGCAGTGTCCCCTGTAATATTTAATGGTCCTGTTTCCTTCATTCCCAATCTCTCTCTTTCTCAATTTGGTGGGTCTTAACCCATTTATGCCTGAGGCTGCACTTTTTTTTTTTCATGAAAAATCAGACCTTGGTGATGACCTTGAGCAGGAGGACATAAGTAACTCCCACAAGCTTAGCATCCCAATAATGAGGCATAAATGGGTTTACATATAATAAAAAAAGACAGCAGTAATCATCCTAAGATTTTTTCGCTATTTAGTTTATTTCTTAAATATATCAGACTTAAATCTAGATCCATAAAATTTTAGCTCGGTAAAGTACTTCTCACAAATATTCTCAGATCCCTTTCTGACAACTTCCATTGACTTCATGCCTCATGACAAAAATGAGAGGTGATAGATAAGGGGAGTAGTGTTGGAGAGAAAAGAACACTTCAATTAATATATCACCATATTGTAATAACATATCATTGTTTCTTTTCTTCTGTATAAAGTACAGCATATGTAAATGTGTAATTTCACAGGCTATCTCTTATGGAAATGATTGATTTAACAATGAGGATTATTAATAAGGCTCACCAGAAGACCTGTGTATTTTGAAAAACATTTTAAAGCTTACAGAGCCAGCATTTTTGCTTTCTTGGATAAACTTTAAATGGTATTATGCTAAATCCTCCTGGCAAGGATCCAGCTCTTGACTGGAAGTGAGTACCCCAAGGGAAACAGATCTGTGTGCCTGTGTGTCCCCACAAGAAATTCTGTGGAAGCAATTTAAGGTCTGGCAAACATCTCTCAGCATAGCCTGGGATGGAAAGTGAGGCCAAAGATAAATATAATGGTCATGGTATCTCCTTATACTTTCCAGAGGACTTCAGGCCAAAGAAGACACTGCAGGGCACTTTGATTTCCAAAGGACAGTTGTCTGTGTAATCTGCTTACCACATTTAGGGATTTACGTTTCAGCACACACATGCATGCCTGTGTTAAACTTTGGAACTTGTAGTGCTGTGTATTTTCTTTCTTTTATTCCAGTTAGCACTTGATGCCCTAGTTTATTCTCCTTTTATTATTTAAATGCATTTAAAATTTTTCTGCATATTTTATCTTTCTCTTTTAATCTTTTAGTCCTTTTGTTTTACAATCTCACAGTTAATTGTTCTTAGTCGATTTATCTTTTCTTACTCTTTTACAAGACTTTTATCTCATGTTTACTTTGTTCTTATATTACTTATTTACCTAGTTTCTTCTTATCACCTTAGGCTTTGTTTTAATTATTTCCTTTTTGTGTTATCTAGTTTTCATTTTAGTTTTTAATTTTTTATTATCTTCTTTCCTCTTTCTTATCTTTGCTTTAGTTTATCTTAATATAACAACCAGAGAGTACTGAAACATGTGAGAAGAGAGGTGAGCAGAACCTGCCTCTGCCCTAAGCAAGGGGCATTGCTCTCTTTCTTTTGTCCATTTGATTTTTTCCTGTGTCTTACCAGGAAGGATCATCCTATCTCTAAATTCTCCTGGCTCTTAATCTTCATTTCAGAAAGGTACTTTTGTGCAGTAGTTAAGGGCACAGTCTTAGGAATAAAACAAATCTTGATTCACATTAGAACTGGGCTCTTGAGATTGTTACCTAACCTTTAACACTAAAAGCTAAAAGTGTTCTTTAGTAATAATAACAACCTGAAATTGATGTGTGGGTTAATTTATATGAAACATGTTTACTCGTTTCTGCCTACTTCACTCATGGAAGGACTAGGATACGAATAACATTTAAGTATGTTTCTAGAGGGATGGCAGCCATTTTTTTCAAGTTACTCCATACCATCCTAAATCTAATCTTTATTAAGCAACTGACATGGATTTCCTGGTCTGTCATTTCTGGGCCAAATAAACTGTCATGTCAATTTTGTTTCTTTCCACTTTTTTTTTCATTTTACTTCTGCATCCTTTTCTTCACCTTGCCAGGAAGAGACATGTCCTTTAAGTAAGGTTTGCAACCCTTAATTTCTTTTAAAATAGCCTAAAGTAGCCAAAATATTACCTATAGGTTGATTCCTCTTGTGATATTTGTCCACTTAAATTACTCACTGATTCCAAATGATGGCAATGAAGATCAATGGTCCACTGACAGATTTTAACACTATTCTACAGTAACTGATCGTGTTTTGTTTACTTGGTTTCAAATTTCTGTCCGGGAAAGTTGTGAAATGAACTATTGGAACTCTAAATTTAAAGTTTCTAATCTATAATTTTAGAAGTTGTCCAGAGCTCCCTTTTCTGATTTTGTGTCTCTGACAATTCAGATAACACAATTATTAGGATAGTAGATAATATTGTATATGTATTTAACATTGGTTTCCCAAGAAAATAGTGCTTGCATGGGTTTCACTGATATCTGTTATATGTCAAAAGCTGTGCCAGTTCTCAGAGTGGAAATATGGTCAATGTAAATATAGACAAAACAAATTACTATTAATTATTTTTAGATCATTTAGTTTCCGTATGAACTTGTTTCAACACATGTTGTCTAGTTCCATCAAAATGAAGACTATATCTTAATGTCTTTTATTTCAAGATACATTCATATTGCCTAAAATGTAATTCTCTGGAAAAAGCATTAAGTCATATTTACATAGCTTGGGAAAGACTGTCTTTTACAAAAACTCAACAGATCATCTATTTGCACAGGTCACACACATTGTCAATTGACTCATATTCTAAACTGTATTATTTTATTTAACTTTTTTTTTCACTTTTGTCAAACAACTTTTGAGAATAATTTAGATATTTTGCAAATGTCTATATTTGTAGTTATAAAACAAGAGTTTGGATTTTTCAGAAAAGGATATCCATTTCATTTTTCTCCAGATGTCAAAATATGAGAATAGTAACATTTGAATATTAAATAACCTGCTGTATAGAAATGCACCTGTTTCTTTCAATCACGGTCAGGTTTCTTGCATATAGGGAGATTCAGGATTTTGAGATACCACAAAGAAATCCAGTTTTTGTCTCTCAGTTCTCGTCTCAGACATCATTAAAAAACTTCTGATAGTCAAATAACATAAATAGTTTCAATTAACTGCTTTCTAATAGTATTTGTCAGCGTTCATTAGACTTCTTAAAATTTATTCTAATATATTGTTCTTTTTCTCCTCTGACTTTTCGACATTCAAGACAATTATTTCTGCGTTAGTAGCACTCTTCGCCATGTCAAGTGACTCACCATTTACAGACAACTTTTAACAATACATGCTAGCACATTTTTGAGACATTAAAGTTTTCAAAGTTGTCTTTCAAAAAACATTGTTCTGTAAACATAATAGAAAAATACAGTTTGGCATTCTCTTGAACAGCATTCCAGACACAAACAACATCAAAAGTTTTTTATAATGATACATAATGTACCTTATTATGTCACCATGATATATAAATTTTCTTGAGCTATTTATTTTCTAATTATATGTTTTATATTTAATATGCTCCCTTTACCCGATTTAATTAAGAATGGGGTACAAAGAAACAGCCAAAGCATTTCAAGGTATTTGTATACTTTACTGTGATAAAGAACCAAAATGGAGTAAATCAAAAGATTTACTTGCACTTTCTGAAGTTATCATAAGATTTGTAGATCCTTGATAATTAAAACTTGAAAAAGCCTCTATAACAACGCTTTACGACAATGACTAACATTTTTACTATGTGAGCTTAAAGTTGACCAAATGTAAGATTAATTCAGCCTACCTTAAGTTTTCAAATATGACAAAATCAGATCAGATTTATTAGTATTTGAAAATCATTCACAATGTTATTTATATTTAGAGATTCAGTCTTTATTTATACCATATTTGAGAATGCAACCTGATAAAACTAATTGTTTTATTTCCAAATTTTAATTCATATCAAATTTGAAATGTGAAAGGCACCATTTAATAGAAGAGTAATACTTATTAATCTTTATTTGCTCATAAAATCATTTACCATCCATATTTGCTTTAGGCTGGAAGACTCATGTTTATTGTATTGAAAACTATTCATTTACAAACAATGCCATCTGATTGTCCTTATTTAGGCAGATCCTGACCGTGAAATTTTTCAACAATATCATATAAATTTAAATGACTAAATGTTTCAGCCACAGTTCTTTTAGAAATTTTGAGACACATAAATAGAACAGTTGATTATTGTCCTCTCAAAAAGCTTTATCTCCTCTTATTTTTTTGTATAATATTCAAAGATTTCTATTTCTATTTTTAATTATGCTTGAATTTCCTCTCTTTGTATTTCTGCAGGTATTTGAAAAGCTCATGTAAGGTGGCTCATGCTGCTAAATATATGTATATATTTATTTAAACATATGTGTGTATAAAATGATACATATGTATATACTTCTGTATCAATGTGAAGATTGTTTATTTTCTTCTAATACCTTGATTTCCTTGCATTCCACATCAGGAAGCATCTTTCCTGTTTTCCTTCAGTCTTGATGCTTTTTTTCACTTTCACTTTCTTTTTCCTCTATCTACCTCTTCTGACATTAGAAGCTAATAGTTATTTGTTGTTGTTGTTGTTGTTTGTTTGTTTGTTTTTTAAATTGTTCCTTGCAGAACAGGCCTATCCCATAGGCAGTGCACCCAGCGTAGTCAGAAGAACTTAATTTTAATATTCTTGTTTTTGCTGCTGTGGTGGTGGTGATAGAACCTGGTTTATCAGATAAGACTAAATATGTCTTGAGTGAATAGAAATGACAGTTTTAACCCAGTGATTTTGTTAGCCACATATAGGAAGTCTACAGGTATTCATACTGGGTCTGGAATAGCAGCACTAAATTACCCTTGGTAACACTGGTTTTTCCTATCTTTTCATTTAGCTATTTGAGAATACAGTTTTGGCCTCACACTCCATGCTTCATGATAACTGGCTGGTTGTTTCACCTATGGCATCAAATCTCAATCTTAGGTAAGAAGAAATAAATGACATAAGTTTATACCACCTGAGTCTCCTCATTTAAAGTGCTTCACAGGCATAAATTCTGTTTATATCTAATTGCCCTAAAGTTGTTCAAATGAACACTCTTAACTACAATAGAAGTAGAAAAACATAATTTCTTTAAAAAGCACTTTAAATGACAGAATCATATTTCTTAAAGAGAAAAATAAATGTTGCAAAGGCCACAATGGAACATTTTGAAATAATTTGTCTCTTCCTCCTAACTTTGCCTAAAGTGCTTTAAATTCTCCCCAAAATTAACAGTTCTTTTTTTCTTTCAGTTAATCTAAAGTTTAAAATGCTCATTATTTGTAAAAAAACAAACAAATGAAATAATAACAACAAAAACACTTTTTGCAAATATGTTCACCATAGGGTGCTAAGAACAAAACCAAACACTAACATGGGAAAATATATAAAACTCAGTATTTGTAGATTTTCACCATAAAATGATTTTTTAAAGAGAACAAAAGTAACTAATATACATTGTATATTATAGTACTATATAACTAGTTATACTAATAGTTCTAGTGTTATTAATATTATACTACTATATAATTAGTATAATACATTATATTGTGCTAATAATATTAATATGCTTATATTGAGATGGGGCTAAAACAGAAACTAAGCACTGCCGTCTTACAGAGATGACACCTGGGCCCTGGGCAGAGGTGTAGTTCTCAGAACTGTTACTGTGCTGCAATTCTCAGAAGTGTTAAGGGTAAAAATTTCCACTGCTACCCACCTCCTCTGGCAACAAACCGCAGACTTTAGCTTCTGTACAGACAGCTTGCCTTGCTCCCCCCTGTGCCTCCTTGAACAAGGAAGTGGTTTTACAGCTTAAATGCCTTGCTCCCCCTGAGCTCAGGGCCACGGGTTGGAGAGGCGCGAGTCCTCTGTGGCTGCCGGCAATAAAGACCCTGCAATTTGGCATACTTTTGTCTTGGTGTTGATTTTCTGTGCTCGCCACGGTGCAACAATCTGAGATTAATATAACTAATTATACAGTACTATAATATATGATGTATATTAGTTACTTTTATAAAGTGTAATCTCCACTAGTCTCTCACAAGAAACAGATGTTTTTCAAAATTTTAACCATCATCAGAGACTGAAAGACATTTAATATAATAATAAAATTCTAAAATTGAAGTCCAAAAACATAAAGCAAACAGAAGATATGCTCCCTGTAGTAACGGAGAAAAGAAATTCTATTCCTGAGGATTTTGCTCAAAAACAAAATCAAACAATAATTTAAAAACCAGAACAAAATTTTGGTAATGGTCTAATATAGTGATACATCAGTTAAAAAAAAAAACTGTCGGCAACAGTCATCCAAATTTTTCAGTTCTGCGGATGTGTGTTTCTTCTGTGCCAATGGAAGCTTACATGAGTTAACACTAAAGCTAGTGCTCCTTTCTTCCATTTTTGCAACTCCATTGTCTTCTAGTGCCTTGGAGTGCTCTCAGTCAAGCCAGCCAAAGGAAAAACAGAGTATATGGAAGAGCCAATAATGTGAGTTAAAATAACCTAAGGAGTGATATCACTTCCACTGCCATGCTGTAGCCTAAACCTGGATGGCAGAATGGATTTGGAAGTCAGTTATGTAGTAAGGTGTCCCTGGAGAAGAAGCACTGCTCATTGTAGGTAGATCCGTGACTCTATGAAAGTGAATCTCTTGGATAAACATACCTTATCGATTTTTAGCATTTGAGGACTAAAACCAAGCAAAACATTTAAAAAATGTTTTAAGTGGTGTAATGCATGGCTGTTAGAAACTTTGATTTCCTTACACGATTTATGAGAAAACTCTTCAAAGCTAATTATAATTTACAAATTAAATGGACTCTTCTTCAATATCTCTTTTTATGTTTTGTTTTGTTTTGTTTTGTTTTTGAGACAGAGTTTAGTTTTTGTTGTCCAGGCTGGAGTGCAAAGGCAGGATCTCAGCTCACCACAACCTCCACCTCACAGGTTCAAGTGATTCTCCTTTTCAGCCTTCCAAGCAGCTGGGATTACAGGCATGTGCCACTACACCCGGCTAATTTTGTATTTTTAGTAGAGATGGGGTTTCTCCATGTTGATCAGGCTGATCTCAAACTCCCGACCTCAGGTAATCCACCCGTCTCAGCTCCCAAACTACTAGGATTACAGGCATGAGCCAGTGTGCCTGGTTCTTCAATATCTCTTAAACCCTCTGCAGTATTTAAATTTCAATAACAACTTTCTTATTAATGTACATTTTTTCTTTGTATTTGTCTTAAATAACTCTTCTCCTACTTCTCTTTATTACACAAAGACTGCTTCTTTTCTGTTCTATGTCTTATCCATCTTCTTTTATCTTCCCCTCATAACAGATGCATTTTAAATTCTTGTTTTGGGCCTTCTTTTGTCTATATTTATAGTTAATTCTACCTTTTCCACAAATTTATCATACTGCCTCTATAGAAGACCCTTTTAACAGATTGTAAAAATCCTTCCCTTGCCTACAAGGTTCCAGATAACCAGGCACCTGCCCTCCCCTCTGGTCTCACTCCTACGACTGCACTCTTCTTCATTCATTATGTCACAGCTACTTTGAGTTTGTTCTCTGAATGTGCCAAGTTTATTACTGTTTTAAGACATTTGAATTAATTTCCTCTGCCTGTATTTCTCTGCCCACAGTGTCTTATTGTCAAAACTTTGTGATAATTAATATGTTATCATACACATCTCTTATGATCATTCTTCCTTTTCAAAGCTTCTGGGCTAATGTCACTGTGTAGCCTATGGGCTATGGAATCAACTTGTATAGTTCTGAGTAATAAGAGAAAATTTTATCAATTATTTTCATAAAGGTCATGTAAATGTTATAGTGTAATAGATGAAACTAGGAAGAAATAGCATCGTTGGGTATGGAGAAGCCTTTCCATTGGTTCAGATTTGGCATATGAGTGTGTGTGTCCATACATTTCTTCCTCAATGGTATTTTAATATTTGCCTATGTGGATCTCACGTATTTCTAAAGGCTAATTTTAGGTTAGTCACCCTGTTGTGGTGGTTGGTGCTGCAATTGTGATTTTTTCAACATATTATACACTTTGGTGATTTTATGAAGAATAATGATTTTTATTTACATGGAATTTTTTAAAAGTTATCATTCTTTCCAAAAACCACTCTTACCAGTGGGCTGAATTAGTCTAACTTATTTTGGTATTCTCTTCTATAACGCTATTTTTCTTCATACAATGCACAAACACGTTAATTAATTTAATTCTTACAAACTCTATGAGACAGGCAATAGTACCATCCATACTTTGTAGATGAAGTGAGGAAACAGAGGCAGAAAGAAGGTAAATATATTTTCAAGGTTACCAAGCTATTAATAGTAAGTAGAGCATACAGGATTTCAACTCAGTCAGTCTGACTCCAGAAACAACTCGGCCACTCTAGATAGCATTTTAAATACGTATTTCTGTTTCTTCAACTGGCTTCCTTCCATACACTGGGAAGCTGATGAAACAGACATTTTAAGTATCTGAGCAAAGCATCACGTGTTTTTCTTTTAAGCCACCTAGTACAAAGCAAGCGAAAAGCATTTAGATTGGAAAAAAAATCCACAAGCCAGAAAATAAGGGACCTTGTAAAAAAGCAAATCCACTATTTCAGTAGATTTAATTTTTCCCAAAAAAGAAAGTTAATTTCCTTGGAGTTGATGACAAATGGTGTTTCTACCTGAGGATAAACTGCAGGAAGTTCTTAAAGATGGAGTCAGATGATTAAGGAAAAAGTATGGAGACAAGAAATGCAATAGTTCTATGTATAAAGTTTGAACTACTTCCAGCTCTCTTGTGTTTTTAGACCTCCTATTTCCAACCTCCATCAAATGGGTGAAACCTGACATTTTCATAGGATTGCATGCAGGCTTGCATGTAGTGTCTATTTTCTGTTATTAAACTGCTTTATGTATTTAATAATTGTTTAGCCTGCTTATATTTTAAAATCTATTTTTTGTCATTTTATTCTTTAAGGTTTATGTCAGATATTTCAATGGATTTTAAGAGGTGAGAGACTTTTTTCCCCATTGTTACATCTTCATTGTGGTTTGGGTGTTTATTTACATGAATATTTAAAATTACTTTGTGTCCATGATTGACTTTTCACCTTTTAATTTTCCTCTATTAGACATCAGTATTTCCACAATGCGTTCATTTTGTTGTAGTTAGTTTTGTTGTTTAGTATTTTTTTCTCACGTATTTTCTGATCCCTATAACCATTTCCATTGACTTCTCATGTAGATATGTGAGAACTATATTTTGATGCTTTTGTTTTACGGCCCACTTTGAGATTATTCTTCTTCAAACAATAGAGTTTAACCTTAACATTTATAGTAATATCTTTTAGTAATAAACAGTAAGTTTTATTTCAGTCATAATTTTATCCTTCTCTTCTTTTAAAAATGCTTTCTTGTTATTCTTATGTTTTCTGTCATCTGCAGTACTAAACATTCTGTTTTTAAAAATTTTGTCTGGATTTGGATATCGATTCTAATGAAATTCTAATGAAAATTTAATAATGCTTCATTTGTTTATACCTGTGAAAGATCAATATTTCTCTAAAATACCAAGATGATTTTGCCATTTTATTAATGAATATATTAATATTTTAGGCACCTAATAAGTGTTTATTTTCACAACTATTTTTGTTTTTGTTATTTAAATTCTGAGTTTCTTTCCCTTAGCTACAGATTATTATTACTAATTTAGTTTGCAGTCTCTGTTAATGATTACATTTAATTTTTAACATTTTGTTTAGATAGAACACTTGTTTTCCCAGTTTTCGTGCTCACTTTGCTTTGTCTTAGTTTTCAGTCCTCTAGTTTAAATTTGGCTTTAACACGAAACGTGTGATGGTGAAGACTTGACCCACATGTCCAAGTCAATGTTACACTTTTCTGCTAAGTATCTTTCCTTAAATTGCCTGAAGCCACATCAACAAGGAACCCTTAACTGAATTCCTGGTCTTACTCACAAATCTGCTTCTCCTTTTTCACCCATCCTGTCTCTGTTTAGGTGTAATGGCATAATATATCTGCTAAGCTCATCTTGATATTACTCTCTCTCTGCTCATGATCCCCTTTGGTTGGCCTCAACTGCTATTGATTCTATCTATAAAATACCTTTGAATTCTATTCCTTTCTCTGTAAACCCACTATCACTTCTTTTGGCAAAGACTTTATTTTCCCTCTCATTAACTATTTCTTAGTTGCCTGATACCCCCGGTCAAATTCTTGAGTTTCCTTCCCCTTCATTCATTATGTCACAGCTACTTTGAATTTGTTCTCTGAATGTGCCAAGTTTATTACTGTTTTAAGACATTTGAATTAATAGTTGTTGATAGTTCTCTCAACAATCACTAGAAGCTATTTCTAACATGCAAGTTGATTATATAACACTTCTCTGCAATTCTTTAATTATTTTCTGTCACTTCCAGAGGGGGGCAAAAAAACTCAACCCTGCTAGTATGGCGTAAATGTTCTTCATCCCCCAATTTGTGCTTAACTTTATTTATAGTCTCAGCAGTTGCCATCCCTTCCGTTGCTACTGCCTGGATAGGCATTCTCAGTTCCAGCCACATTCAGTATATTATTTCCCACTTTTATGCCTTTATATATATTCTCCTACCAGTGATAGAGAAATTTAAATTTCCCTTAAAGATTAAAGACCCTGAATTCAATTCCCAAACCTTCAACATTTATAAATTTTACTTTTTCATAAATATTTCAGTCACATTAAGATAATGATTATTTTCAGGCTTATTGTATATATACATGAAATTGCAATTAAATATCACCAAATGTATTTGATAACGCATAGTTTTGAATTTTATTCTTTCTTCCATTTTATACATGAAAACTGTAATTTTATTTGTGGAATGAACTAAACATTGCCCATGCAGTGAAGAAACCCTGCCGGCCCACACACTTGGCACAGTCATTTCACACCTTTTGTTTACGTATCATTTGGTCATACAATGTATCTGTTTCTCAGGATTATATTCTTGATTATATATTTATCTCTCTGATTAGGTAGTGACTTCCCTAAATAAAATTCTTTTTTCTTTTTTTACTAGTTTTCTTTTCGCATCATTTAGTATAAGTCTAGTATAAGTCTGACATTAAACAGAAAGGCACTTATTCAATTATTGATTTTTTAAATAAAAATCCCCCACATATTAAGAAGATAAAGTATATGTTTTAAATATTTGTTACATAATCTTCAAATTATTGGCAAATTGCGATTACTTTTATAGTGTTCATTCACATATTTAAAGAGCCTTTTCTTGCTGACATTTGATAAATGTATTAACAATTATTTAAAATATAGAAACTGTACTGAATAATTCATTCTGCCCTATTCACCTGCCAAAAGCCAATTACCTAATTTCCATGACCTTTGTGTGTTTTTCAATCTGATTTCATAGTCAAATCAACAAATGCTTCCTTAGCGGCCAGTATGTGTAAAGTAATGTGGTTATTTAATTAAATTGTAGCTTATATTAATTATATCTTCAGCCAGCATTTGAGGGCAGCAAAAAAGGAAGTTTTTGTGCCATGTCTTTATTTAGGCACAAGTTCAATCCAACAAATATTTAGTAAGCACTTATAATCTGGTAGCACATATGCTAAGTGATGGAAACAAAATAGTTGAATATAACTTTATCCTTGCCCTTGAAAAAATTACAGTGTTTTATGGAGCCTAGTTTTTCATTCATTTTGTTTTAATGTTCAATTATAATTCATACCATGTGGATTTTGTCGCATAATTTTAATGTTAAACTTAAATTCAGTTTTAAACTATTCAAAACAATTCAGAAAAAGTTTGAACATTGTTTCAAAAGAACAAGAAAATAAGAATACAAGAGTTTATTTTGAATTTACCATGTGTTAACTACTCTGCTGTGGTTTGATGTATTATCACGTCGAAGTCTCAAAACAACTCAATTAAGTCGATACTGTGTTGTCCTTATTATTGTGACAGATAAACATGAAGAATTGGAAAAGTTGCCTATCATCTTAAGGAAGTATTTGGGAGAGTAAGGATTTCAGACAAGCTCTGTAGGACCACCGAGCCTGAATTGCTGTTTTCACAAGACTGAATGGCCTCGGTGGAAATACCTGGCATTAATTATGTGTTATATTACAATGTCGGGAACAAATGACCACAAAACTTTAGAGACAAAGAGTAACAAGTATTTATTTTTCTCAGCAATCTGTGGATCAGCAGACAGTTTCTGCTGATCTCAGTTGACTTCGGCAGGGCTTCTTTAAACACCTGCAGTGAGCCGCCAGTCAGCTGCCATTGTGTATTCTCATGTATCTGGAGCCTCAGCTGGGTCAGTTCTCATCTATGCGCACCATTTATTTCCCTACCCTTTGAATCTCAGCAGGCCTAGATTTGCTTTTGCCGACATAATGTGGTGGCAGTAGCGGTGTGCTGGTTCCAAGCCTAAGCCTCAAGGGGCATTATCTATATTCGCTACCTTTGTCTTTGTGTTTTGCCTACTCCATGAAGATGCTGAGTATAAGGGCATCTTCATAGAGTAGGCAAAAGACAGAGACAAAGGTAGTGAATGCAGATAGTGACCCTTGAGGCTTAGGCTTGGAACCAGCACACCATTACTGCCACCACACTATGTTGGCAAAAGCAAGTCTAGGCCTGCTGAGATTCGAAGGGTAGGGAAATCAATTCCACCATTACATGAGAAGAGCTGCAAAGTCAATTTTCGAATGCTACTGGATACCAGAAAAAAATTGTAGTCCTTTTTAAAATTTAATTTTTAATATTTGTGGGTGCATAATAGGTGTATATATTTATAAGGTACGTGAGATATTTTGATACTTGTATACGATGCATAATAATCACATTAGGGTAAATGTGTATTCATCACCTAAAGGTTTTACCCTTCTTCGTGTTACTAAAAATCCAGTTACACCTTTTAGTTATTTTAAAATGTATAACAAATGATTGACAACTGTAGTCACCTGTTGTGCTAGCAAATACTAGAACTTTTTCATTAATTTTTGTTTTGTTCTGTGTTTTGAGACAGGGTCTCACACTGTTATCCAGGCTGAACTGGAGTGCAGGGCAGGAATTACAGATTACTGTTTTCTCAACTTCCTGGTTTCAGGTGATCCTCCCATCTCAGCCCTCCGAGTAGCTGGGATTACAGGCACACACTACCATGCCCAGATAATTTTTTTTGTATTTTTTTTTCTAGAGACAGGGTTTTGCTTTGTTGCCCAGTCTTGAACTCCTGAACTCTAGGGATTCACCTGCTTTGGCCTCCCAAAGTGCAGGGATTGCCGGTGTGAGTCATCATGCCTGGCCAAATACTAGATCTTGTTTATTTTATCTAACTGTATTTTTGTACCCCTTAACTACCTCACATCCTCCCCTCCCCTGATTACCCTTTCCACCCTCTGGTAACTATTGTTCTACTCTCTATCTCCATTAGTTCAATTGTTTTAATTTTTAGCTCCCACAAATACATGAGAATATGCAAATTTTATCTTTCTGTGCCTGGCTATTTTCACTTAACAGAATTATCTCCAATTCCATGCATCTTGTAGGAAATAACAAGATCGTATTCATTTTTATGGCCATGTAGTACTCCATTGTGTATGTGTACTACATTTTCTTTTCCTATTTGTCTATTGAACACTTAGGATGCTTCCAGATCTAGGCTATTGTGAATAACACTGCAATAAACATGGAAGTACAAAGGTCTCTTTGACATACTGATTTCCTTTCTTTTGGGTATATATCCAGCAGTGGAATTGCTGGGTCATATGGTAGCTCTATTTTTAACATTTTGAGGAAACTTCAAATTCTTCTCCATAGTGGTTGTACTTATTTACTTGCCCACCAACAGTGTGCAAGGTTTTCCTTTCTTTTTCTAAAGATTCTTGCCAGCATTTGTTATTGCCTGTTTTTTTTTTACAATGAAAGTAATTTTAACTGGGGTGAGATAATACCTCATTGCAGTTTTGGTTTGGATTTTTCCGATGACCAGTGATGTTGTGCACCTGTTCATGTACCTGCTTGACTTGTTTTTTGAGAAATGTCTATTCAGATCTTTTGCTTATTTTTAAATAAGATTTTTAGATTATTTCCCATAGAGCTGTTTGTACTTCTTCTATATTCTGGTTGTTAATGCCTTGTCAGAGGGGTAGTTTGCAAATATGTTCTCCCATTCTGTTGGTTGTCTCTTCAATTTGTTGATTGTTTTCATTGTTATGCAGATGATTTTTAACTTGATGTAATCTCATTTGTCCATTTTTGCTTTAGATGCCCGTGTTTGCGGGGTATTTCTCAGGAAAACTTTGCCCAGTTCAACATCCTGGAGAGTTTTTCCAATGTTTTTATTTAGCAGTCTCACAGACTGAAGTCTTAGATTTAAGTTTTTAATTCATTTTAATTTTATTTTTCTATATGGCAAGAGATAGGAAACTAATTTCATTATTCTGTATTTAGATATCCAGTTTACACAGCACCATTTATTGATGTGATTATACTTTCTCCAGTATATGTTCTAGGCACCTTTGTCAAAATGTGTTCACTGAAGATGTATAAATTTGTTTTGGGGTGCTTTATTCTGTTCTATTGGTCTACACATTTGTTTTTCTACCAGTACCATGCTGTTTTGTCTGCTATAGCTCTGTAATTTAATTTGGAATCAAGTAATATGATTCCTTCAGGTTCTGTTCTTTTTGTTTGGATAGCTTTGGCTATTCTGGGTCTTCAGTGGTTCCATGTAAAACTTAGGTTTCTTTTTTTAATATGTGAGAAGAATGTCATTGATATTTTGATAGAGATTGGATTGAATCTGTAGATCACTTTGGGGTTTATGGACATTTAGACAATATTTATTCTTCTAATCCATGAACATGGATTATTTTCTCTTTTAGGTGTCCTCTTCAATTGTTGGCATCAACAC
>CAUYLG010061183.1:0-25119 GCA_963573385.1 Cacajao melanocephalus
CACACCTGCCTCCCACTCTGTTCAAAGTCATCCCTCTGAGGCTCCCCCGAGACAAATGCATATCTCGTTGCTCCTGCTCCCCTACTGTTTATGTAAAAATGCAGATTCACTGAGCCAGGCTCAATAGTGTATTCAGTGGAAGGCTGGTCAAGGACTCAGGAGAATACAACCTTTTGTCTCTTACCTGCTTCTAACCTGGAAGCCCCCACTTCCAGCTGTTCCGCCTTACTGGACCGAATCAAAGCACATCTCACACATATTGATTGACGTCTCATGTCTCCCTAAAATGTATAAAAGCAAACTGTACCCCGGACCACCTCAGGCACATGTCTCAGGACTTACTAAGGCTGTGTCATGGGTGCGTCCTTAACCTTGGCAAAATTAACTTTCTAAATTGACTGAGACCTGTCTCACGGGCCTTTGAGCTAAGAATGGTTTTTATATTTTTAAAGGGTTGTAGGAAAAAGGAGAAAGAGAAGAAGAAGAAGTGGGGAAGGGAGAAGGAAGGAGGAGAAGAGGAGGAGGAGTGGGGGAGTAAGAAGAGGAGTAAGGAGGAGGAGAAAACGTTACCACATGTGGCTTTCAAAGCCAAGATATTTATCAACTGGTCCTTTACAGAGAAAGTTTGCAAACCCCAGTTCATGACCATCTCTAATTCTTTTAAATATCAAGTCATGGTGTATATTAATATAAAGATTGCATGGTAAGTGCAGCTTTCATAGACATAGAAAGTAAGGATATGGAAATCAGTTTGTATTGATTGCAAGACGAGTCTCTGAAAGATCAGCAAGACGGCCCAGTCTGTCGAGCCCCAGGCTTATTTACAGGGTGCACCTTGTAGTGCCCACAAGGAAGGTAGATCTTTTGGAAATAATTTTACAATGTGGAAATATTGACTGATTTATTGATGAGAAACCCAGGGAGGAGCTGGTTTGGGGTTCCATGATGCCATGCTGAGGCTCCATCTTCTGGTTTGGGGTTCCGTGACACCATGCTGAGGCACCATCTGCATTTCCTGTCACACTCTACCAAGTCATTTAGAAAATATATTCATTTCTGTATGCTCGCATGAGTCTTACTGGGTCCTGACAACCTCCTGACCTCTTACCTTAATGAGTCTCATTTCTGAGTAGACATTTCTCCCAAACTCAGTTTCAACAACAGATGCTGTGTGGCCACAGCCCATGAAGGTAGAGACTCAGGCTCAAAACTGCCTTCTTGTGGGCAAAGTCACCTCCTCAAACACCCTCCAAAGACCTGACATTCAGACACCAAATGCTCCAGGCCCAGCTCCCAAAAGCTAGATGGACTGTCCATTCGGGCCTCAAATCAGAGGCCGTGGTGCCTGTGGTATCCCAGGATTGGTGCCATAGGGTTCTAGCATAGCTCCAGGCGGACTTCCTCAACAACGATGATAGTGATGGTGGTGAGAGTGCTGGTGATGGTGGCGGGGATAGTGAAAGGGGTGGTGGTGCTGGTGATGGTGGTGGTGATAGCAAAGGGGGTGATGATGGTGGCGGTGATAGTGAAAGGGGTAGTGGTGCTGGTGATGGTGGCAGGGATAGTGAAAGGGGTAGTGGTGCTGGTGATGGTGGCGGTGATAGTGAAAGGGGTGGTGGTGCTGGTGACGGTGGTGGTGATAGCAAAGGGGGTGCTGATGGTGGTGGTGATAGTGAAAGGGGTAGTGGTGATGGTGATGGTGGCGGTGATAGTGAAAGGGGTGGTGATGGTAGTGATGGTGGCGGTGATAGTGAAAGGGGTGGTGATGGTAGTGATGGTGGCGGTGATAGTGAAAGGGGTGGTGGTGCTGGTGATGGTAGCAGTGATAGTGAAAGGCGTGGTGGTGCTGGTGATGGTGGCGGTGATAATGAAAGGGGTGGTGGTGGTGGTGGTGATGGTAGTGACAGCAGTAGCATTAGTAGCTATGGGTGATAGTGAAAGGGGTGGTGGTGCTGGTGATGGTGGCGGTGATAGTGAAAGGGGTGGTGATGGTGGTGATGGTGGCGGTGATAGTGAAAGGGGTGGTGATGGCGGTGAGAGTGAAAGGGGTGGTGGTGCTGGTGATGGTGGCGGTGATAGTGAAAGGGGTGGTGGTGGTGGTGATGGTAGTGACAGCAGTAGCATTAGTAGCTATGGGTATGGTAGTGATGGCAGTGATGGTGATGGGGTGATAGTAGTGATGGTGGTGGCAGTGGCGACGGTGTTAGTGGTGATGATGGTGGTGATGGTGGTGACAATGGTGGTGGTGATGAGGTGGCAATACTGGTGATGGGAGTGGTCATGCTGATGGTGGTAGTAGTGATGGTGGTGGTAATAGTAGTGACAGGGTGGTGGTAGTGGTGGTGATGACGGTGATGGGGATAGGGTGGATGGCAGTGGTGATGGTGGTGGTGGCAGTAGCAGTGGTGGTGGTGATGATGGTGGTGATAGCAGTGCAATGGTGGTGGTGATAGCGGTGCAATGGTGGTGGTGATGACGGTGATAATACTGGTGATGGGGGTGATCATGGTGATGATGGTGATAGTGATGGTGGTGGTGATGGTAGTGACAGGGTGGTGGTAGTGGTGGTAGTGGCAATGGTGATAGGGGTGGGTATTAGTGGTGATAGTGGTGAAGGTGGTGGTGATGACCGTGGTGATGGTGATGATGGTAGTGATGGCAATGGTGGTGGTGATGATGGTGGTAATAGTGATGTTGATGGGGGTGGTAGTGTGATGATGGTGGTAGTAGTGATTGTGGTAGTGGTGATGGCAGTTACAGTGGTAGCAGTGACAGTGGTACTGATGGCAGTGGTGGTGATGGCAGTGATCGTGGTAGTAGCAACAGTGGTAGCGAAGGTGCTGGTGGTGATAGCAGTTACAGTGGTAGTAGTGACGGTGGTAGTGATGGCAGTGGTGGTGATGGTGGTAGTAGTGACGGTGGTAGTGATGGCAGTGGTGGTGATGGTGGTAGTAGTGACAGTGGTAGTGATGGGAGTGGTAGTGATGGGGGCGGTGATAGTGATGATGGCAGTGGCAGCAGTGGCAGCAGTGGTGGTGATAGTGATGATGGCAGTGGGTGGTAGTAGTGACGGTAGTAGTGATGGCAGTGGTGGTGATGGTGGTGACAGTGACAGTAGTAATGGTGGTAGTGATGGGAGTGGTAGTGATGGGAGTGGTAGTGATGGGGGTGGTGATAGTGATGGTGATGGCAGTGGGTGGTGGTAGTGATGGTGATGGCAGTGGGTGGTGGTAGTGATGGTGATGGCAGTTGTGACAGTGGTAGTGATGGTGGTGTCAGTGGTGGTGATGGTGATGGTGGTAATAGTGGTGGTGATGGGGGTGGTAGTGGAGATGATGGTGGTAGTAGTGGTGGTGGTAGTGGTGATGGCAGTAACCGGGGGTGGCAGTAGTGGTGGTGGTGACAGTGATAGTGATGGAGGTGGTGATGGTGGTGTGGTGGTAGTGGTAGTGATAGGGGTGGTAGTGATGGTGATGGTTGTGATGGTGGTGGCAGTGGTGACAGTGGTAATGATAGTAGTGATGGTGATGGCAGTGGTGGTGATAGTGATGGTGGTGGCAGTTGTGATGGTGGTGGTGATGGTGATGGCAGCAGTGGTGATGGTGGCAAGGAAATCATTCTCTGATCACCTGACATGATTAAAAATCTGAGAGCAAAGATGAGCTGAGAATGTCATCATATGATGTCTAAGGAGGCGGAGCCTGAGAACCCTGGAATGCTTGCATTCTCCATGTGCACACATGTGAGGGCTGAAAGTGACCAGTTATCTCTTCATGGTTATCATCTGCATGATGGAGAAACACTGCAGCCTATATTTTCTCCACTAGAGGGTTGGTTCAACAGATGATGGCACCTGCACACAATGGATACTACATACTAGTATTCAATCGTGGAATACCACTCAACATTCAGGAGTAAGACAGTCTATATTTGGCAAATGATAAGAAAAATTTGCAGAACTACGGGATTCTATTTTTGTTTTGTGTGTGTGTGCCCAGAAAAGCATCTAAAAAGACATGTAGTTGAATGTTCTTCACAATGATGATTTTGGGGCTTCAGGACCCTCAGGAGGGGATTTTGATCTGTGGCTTGTACCTTGTGCACTACCCAGCCATGCAGTGCTCAGCCTGCTTCCTCTCCCTCAGTGCGCTTCGATTCTAGTTACAGGAAACATGCATATGAAAAAGGCATGGGAGGGAATGTATGTTTCCTTTTTTGTTAGAAAATAAAATGACACATTTCCATTTTAGGAAAAGTTAGAACAGATTTTATCTCCTTCCACCATTCCTGCCTTATGGAAGACAAGAGGAGGATAGGGCCTCCAAGCAAATGGGCACAATAGTCAGTTAAAAGAAATATTTATAAATCTAGAGCATAGTCTTTGGCCTAGAAAGACAGTACTAAAGCAGACAGAAGCCTTTTCAGGAACATAAATAAGTATCTTAAAAAAAAAAAAAAAAAAAAAAAACTTTTGTTCCCTTTAAACCAGAATGCCTCTTAAGCTGGTCAACAAGCACACTGCAAATGTCCTGTCCCCACTAGGTGGCCACAGGTCACTGGGCGAGTGGGTCTTTGTGGGCAGAGGCAGGAGCGGAGGCTGTAGAAGTTGTGTGACCCCATCTTCCGCGGCTCGGCCCAGGGGCTCCTGTGGCTCCAGGGCAATGCCAAGCACAGCTTCTCCCCGAAGGCACAGAAGGTTGCAAAGTGGCCACCTCTCGCCTGAGTTGCCAGCAACCCAAGGGGTAGGTTTATATCAAATCAACAGACAAACTTGATTTCTGGGGAAAGGCCGAAATGAATCAATGGAGAACTGACAAGACCATTTTCCCACTGACAGGTCTGTAATTACATGCTGGGGGCTGCCCCCCACCTGGTCAGTCATGCTATGCAGCTCTTAGGCTGAATCCTGGGCTTCCCCGGCTGCCAGGAAGCCTCAGGGAGGAGAGGAAGCAGGAGGAACGGCGTGAGGTGAATCTTCCCGACAGGGGGAGCGGCGTGGGGCGAATCTTCCCACCAAGCGTGTGAGCTACTTGTCCCCACCTGGGTGCAGGCCTTGGCACCCTCTCTGCTGAGTCTTACTCTTAGGAAGTGCTCTCGTGGTGGGGCCAGGGGGCCCTGAGAGGTGGCTCTGCCCCAAGTCAGCCTGTCCCTCCTCTGCCCTGGACGGCTCCCCCTCCCACCTCCCCTGTTCCCGTGAGCCACAGAGCAGCGGACACATCACCTTGGCAGCAGGCACTGGCAAGACCACATTAGCGTTCAGAAGCCTCTGGGTCAGCCCTCGGACCACCCCACACGAGAAGCCAGGAGACTCAGCATGGGCAGGTAAACCCCGGCGCCCCAGCACCCCAGGCTGCTGTCCCACTCAGCCCACCACCACAGTCACCCAGAGTCCAGATTCCCAGCTCGCCCCAGGTCTTCCCAGGCACAGTCTGTCCTTGCAAACCATTTAGGGGCTGAGGGACTGTTCATGTGGAGGATGTGTGCCTGAATGTGTAAGAGACAGAGAAAAAATTACCCCCGATCTATAAGCTATAGGAAAGACAAAGCTACATTTTAATTTTACATTAAATTGAATATTTTCAATTCTATTTTAATGTGGAAATTCCTAGGCGAGTATGAGGTGTTGCCATGGTCGGCCTGTGCTGCGCCCAATCATGATGAAGATCTGTGGTGAGCCCACCTGAGGCACCTGCAAGCCGCCCTGGGCAGGCAGTCCCCACCCAGGCTCTGCCTGGCCTGCCATGGACACACGGAGCAGCTTGAAAATCCAAATGGTGCCTGGGCTGATTTCCCCAGAGATCATTTGGTTGGCCATGAGAAAATCACTAGGTGCTATTGTCCGGTTTCACCCGTCTGGTTTTTGGTGAGATCCCCACCGCTCCCTGTCTAGGGGAAACCAGTCCCATGGCAGCCAAAGCCTCTTTCCACCGTCGGGCAAGCTGGGCGGTCACACGGCTGCCTGTCCAGGGCACCCACGACCTCTGGAACCCACCTCAATTCTGGCTTCTGTGGACTGAAGACAGGGCCGGCCTGCCGCCTCCCAGCTCCTGGTCTCACAGCATCACGGCTCCCGCCACTTTGGAGGGGCATCCCAGTGTGACCAGAAGCCCACGGGGTGCTTTGAAAGAGATGGAGGCAGTGACGTGTGTGCCCAGTAAGGACATAGCTAGGACGCCGGGTGGGGCAGGCCAACAGCGGCTCCAGGGGGACCATGATGGCCTCTGATTGTCAAACTGATTGTAAAACATTGCCCTGAAACACTGAGACACTCCTTCCCACGTAAGGACAGAACTAGGAATCCACAGCCAATGTGGGGTTCAGCCCGGGTGGCCCCTCCTGGCTCCCCAGAGAACACTTAGTGCATCCCTGCAGCCTCCACTGAGAAGCAAACCATGGATGTGTGAATTCCAATTTAGGTTTTAGCTAATGCTTGCATTCCAGCCATTTAATTGCCTTGAGCTAAATACCTAATTGGCTGTATAAATTCCCCAAATGGAATTCTTTGGCACCAAAAAAAAGAGGAAGGCAGCTAATAACTACCGTAGAGCACAAGACTGGTCTCTGTAATTAAGCCCTGACAGACTCAGCCCAGGGCAGCACCACCTGCCCAGCCGGGCTGCCCCAAAGCAGCAGGGCCCCAGGGAGCCCCAAGGCTCAGCCACACAGATGCTGCCCACGCAGCCGGATGAGGCCGACCCACCCAGCTTGCTCCCACCACCAGCAGCCTCTTCCCCACCGCTCCAGGAAACAAAGCCACCTGCCCGGGTGCCCAGCCTGCCTTGTGTCCTGCCAGGCCCCTGGAAAGTAAACACTTCTCTGAGGCCTGGGCCGGTGGTGGGCTGCGTCAAGCCGTGAGTAGCGAAGACGAACTGCCCCGTGGCTGAGGAGCTGGCCTCTTTGTGCAGGTGCAGGGGCATGGGCACCAGCGGAGCTGAGAGGGGGGCAGTGCTGGAGCCCCTGCTGCCATCCACAAAGGCACCTCAGAGGGGGTGGAAATGACGAGCCAGGGTCTTGCCCCACACCGGCTCCTGGCCATGCTGCCCGGCCACACAGCACAGGACAAATGCAAGCAGGACAGGGGCCCTCAGCTCAGCATCATCGTCCACCCAAGGACACTGGGCCAGGCCATGCGCCAGCTCAGGAGGGCAGCAAGGGGCCTCACTGCTGAGGGTGAAGGCAAGCCCAGCGCGGCGTGCCCCACTCACTCAGGCCACTCCACGCCCAGGGCTGCTTTCTGGGACTGCTCCCAGGATGCAGCTCACAGGGAAGCCACGCCAGGCATTGGCGACCACACTCCCCCAGCAGAGCGGCCCAGGCACAGGAGCAGGCCAGGTGTCTGAGAATCGTCCTTAGAACACAGAGCGAGAAGCCTACTTGGAAGGATACACATCAGAACAGTAACATTATTTTATTATTTTTTACATTTCCTAAATGTTTGATAATAGCCATGTATTATTCTTAATTAGAGAAAACAGTAAGTTACCATGAAAACCTCTCAAAAAGAGAAGAGATCTGAGGAGGAGGAGGAGGGTTGGTGTCCACACTGCTTTCATCAGGCCAGAGGCAAACAGAAGTCTCCGCAGACCCAGGCCTGGGCAGCACCACAGTGCAGGGGGTGGGGCAGGATGGGGGTCCCCGTTCAGAGGAGCTGAATCTTCACTGGAGCCTGATGCTGGATTTGAGGCTCCCAGGGGAGCCTCTCAGATGGGAGGGCTGCAGCAGACGGGGTTTCTCCTGCAGCTGCCACTCCAGGGCCAAGGGCATGGGGCAGTCCCACCTTGAGGTCAGAGCTGACCCTAGAAGTATTTCCCAGGACTCCCAGGGCAGGCACCAGGGAGAGTTCCGCTGGTGCTGATGCTGGGGGCATTTCCAGCCTAAGACAGGTTCAAGGCAACCCCACTTAAGTCCAGCCACTAGAACAGGACTGGACCGTCCAGGCACTCCTGCCCCGCCAGCATTTCCAACAGTCAGGAGCAATGGCGTTGGGTGGTTAGGAGACCAGTGGGATGCCATGTATCTGTGGGGAGGAGGGGCATGGCACTTTGTACTTTGTGTCACTGTGACATCCAGGATGGAATTAAGGTGACACCCCCCGCCTCCCCTCAACAGATGTTCAGCACATGAAGGGCTGTGATGGGCAGCACGTGCCCACTCAGCTGGATTCCAGGCTCCTCTGTGGGATTCAGCACCAGCTGTGGACAACAGGGTATGTTTAGGGTCCAGGGACTTTCACACCAGAGGAAAAGTAACCCTGACTTCTCTTCCTTCCTAACTAATACAGAAAACAATGTCCATTTTCTCCCAGGTCATGCATGGGGTAGGGATGGTGTCTCCAATGAGAGACACCAAAACCAACCATTCGAGGTGCATGTCAAGCCCACAATTCAAGCTCAGGAGCCTTCCAGAAGAAGCAAGGGCTGGCCCAAGGGCAGGTTTGGGTGGGCGGCCCACGGGGCCCTCCCTGGAGCAGCCACAGACACAAGTGCACTACAGTTCCGTTTGCTTGAAGAGAGTGGAGTGTCAGCACTGGCTCAGGAGCCAGCAAGAGAAGATGATGCACAGGTCCTCACAACAGCAAGACACACCGCGCGGGCCAGGCCCAAACACGACAGGCAGAAGAGAACACGCGAGGTCTTAATTCACAGCCATGAACGTTTGGAGGAGTTCAACTCTTACTTCTTTGCCTTAGCTATTTCCAGACTCATCGACAACACTTCAGAGTGGTAATGGAGCCAGGAGGAGTGGCGAGCTCGGCGCTCCAGCAGGCCTGCACACCACACAACAGCTTCCCGCGGCCCCTGCACTGCTGACCCTTAGTTCATTCGCAATCGCAGTATCCTTTGCAATTTTCCTGGCAAACAGGAACACTAAACCTCCTTTTCTTCCTAAAATATTTGGTTTTCAAAGTTAAGTGAATGGCAAAGCTAGAACAACCCAAAACGTTGCTGTACTACAGCAAATCCAAGGTGGCCGCAGCACAGATGCACCTGGTGAGGATGCTGCAGTGCCACAGACTGGGTGACTCACATGGAAACGTCCTCACGGCCTGGAGGCTGGAAGTCTGGGATGTGATGCCAGCACAATCAGCTGTGGTGAGGCCTCTGCCTGGCTTCTCACTGCACCTTCGCATGGAAGAGAAAGGGGACTCTGCCTCTTCTTACGAGAGCACTGATGCCATCACAGGAGCCGCACCCTCGAGACCCCATCTAACCTAATCACCTCCCAACGGCCTCTCCTCCCAGCACCATCTATTGAGGGTCTGGCCTTCTACACACTGATTTCAAGGAGACACACTCAGTCCATAACAGCTGCCTCAGAGAATGTCTTCCCACACACAAGGACACACACACGCACACACACACACACACACACACACACACAGGTGAAACACAACTGAGATACATTCTTGCTTTTTTTAACTTCGTAAATAGACATAGAAAAATGTGCACAAAAACGCGTAGTATAGCAAACAATATTAAGTGAATATTCATCCAATCCCCACTCAAGAAATCATCCCACCAGCAGCCAGAACCCCCACCCCTGCTGAGCCTTCACGGGGAGCTGCCCCGACTTGGTGGAAGTGTCCTCACAGCTATGCCTGCCTCTGCACTGGATTCACGGGGCCTGTCATCTGTCACACCTTACTTCTTTCACTCAGCTTCACGTCTGTGAGACGATCCGATGCGCCCTGTCATGGCTAAATTCCATTGTTCCACTGTATGAAAATAATATAATCTACTTCCTCTCCTCTACCACGGAAGAGCATGTGGGTCACGTCCAGGCTGGGAAGACTGTGAGCGATGCCACCTGCGTGTCCCTTGCACATGTCCCTGATGATGTGTGTGTGTGCTTCTGCTGCGTGGAGGCCCAGGAGCTAACTCTCAGCCGCAGCAAACACCCCTCTCCAGCACTGCAAGACAACAGCCGCCCACCCACGGTCCGCACCCCCGAGGAGCTCAGATGTTGTATATCACCGCCAGGTGCAGGAACTCCCAGCCCACATGGCAGCCACACCTGGAGTTGGTGCTTCAGGTTTTTTCCAGTCTAGCAGGTGAGCTGCTGAATCTCACACGGCTTCCATCTTCATCGCTCCGATTTAATAATTAAGTTGAAGATCATTTTACATATTTCTCAGTCGTCTGAATTTTCCCCTTAGAATTTCTTGCTTAAATGTTTTGCAAATGTTTCCTTGGTTGTCTTTTTCCCAGTGATTTGTCAGGGTTCTCTCTGTTTTGAACATGAGATCTTTGATGGTTACATGTGTTGAAAACATTGTCTCCCATTCTGTGACTTGTCTTTTAATTAACTTTTACTAAGAGTTATTCTTGATTTTAATATAGTTGAAATTATCAGTCATTTCCTTTGTGATTAGTACTTTTTGTGTCCTATCTCAAAACCTTCCTCTCCACCCTGAAGTCATGAAAACATTATCTTCTCTGCTGAAAACCTCTATAGTCTTGCCTTTCACACCCATGAGTACAGGAGTTGGTGTCCCTGAAAGAAATTCGGTTCAGGTTCATTTTCTTCTAATGTGGATTCCAGCTGTTCTCATCTTCCTTTTTTCTTTCAAAGTGTCTTGAGGTCTTTCAGTGTCAGGACATCTACATAACTCCGTCTTGACGCTGAACCACAACGTGAAGGGTGTTTAGAATGCCTGTGGGTCTTCCTGTTACGATGTTTGAAGGTGTTTAAGATGCCTGTGGGTCTTCCTGTTATGAGGTTTCACAGAATCCTTGGGCCTTTGGTTCTTTACATCCATGCCTGAACATATTCATCACGTAACTTCCCAGGAGTCAGGCTAGTGAGTTAAAGTTATGTGAATTTTAATTTGCTTAGATATTGGGCTGTCTTCCTTTAAAAAATTAATTCCCTCTCAAAATTATTAAAAATTCCCCCACATTTTCTTCCAGTACTTGTAAAATTCCATTGTATTTTTAAGTCTCTGCACCATCTGGATTTTATTTTGGGGTAAGGAGTTTGGGAGGGACCCAGCTATATATTTTCCAAATGTCTGGCCAGTTGTCCCCAAATCATTACTGAATAATACATCTTTTCCCCACTCATTTAAAATGTCATCATTATCATACACCAAATTCCCATACGCATTTGGGTCTATTTCTAGGCTTTCTATTCTTTCCCTTCAATCTGCCCGTCTATTCCCCACTCTGGCTTAAATGTCCCATCACTGCAAAGTACTGAGTGTGCAAGACTCAATGCCCCATACACAACTTCTCTTTTTCACAACTTTTGTGTTTAATCTGATATTTGTGTCTGAACCTGGACTTTAAAGCTAGTTTGCTTAATTTCAAAAAAAAAAAAATTGTGTTGTGATAACTTACATGTATAGCTTTATTCAGAGAGAATTGATATCTTTACAGAATTAAACCTTCCCATCCAGAAGCACCATCCCACCTGCCTGGTGGGTCCTCCCCATCTCCCAATCGAGACCACGGACCTGCCAGGTTCACTTTCACCAGGCCCCTCAAGGCCTTCCTCATTCTCCCTGGTCCAGCTGGGAGCTCTCAGCATGCCACGCACCTGCCCCTGCAGCCTCATCCCAGGCAGCCTCCCCTCCCACTCACAGACTGTGGCATCTTTAGGTGACCTTGGGCTGGAGAGCCAGGATTCCAGCAGACACCTCTGGATCTGGGGGGCTCAATAAGACAGATGGTGTGAGGGAGATCAGGAGGGGATGAGGAGGGAGACACTAAGGAAAGGAAGTGACCCTTTGGGAAATACAAGAAAAAACTATGCAGGAAGAAAAGTTCCCAACAACACAGTTGGAAGTGGCACATCTGGGGTGGCTGTTGCAGGATGAAGCAGGAGCGTCTCTTGGAACTGCACAAAGAGCCTTCTCCTCTGAGTGGCTCAAGGGCAGAGAGGGCCCCACCTGGCTTGTCTGCAATTGACACTGGCACAGCTGCAACCCTGGAGAACCCCGAGGATCCGCCGGTCACTGCAGCTGCAGGGCTCAGTATGATGCTGTTAACTTGATAATGTGAAAACAAAATGTTGGCTAACACAGCCTGGGATGTAGGGGAATTGAAAGAGGGGTGTCCTCGCCCTACAGTGCAGGGAGCACCACAGGGGCTGCACAGAGGAGGACTGAGTCCGCTCCTGATGAGACTGCGTGGAAGCCGATGGAGAAGCCGCAGCCACAGTGGGATCTCAACGTGGGAGAGGTTACTGTACAGAGGACTGAGTCCACTCCTGATGAGACAGGGTGGAAGCCGATGGAGAAGCCGCAGCCACAGTGGGATCTCAACATGGGAGAGGTTACTGTACAGAGCCTCGACCTCCTGGACTCAAGCGATCCCCCCTCCTCCATCTCCCATAGCACCAGGATCACTGCAACTCAGCCTACATGAGGGCTTTTAAAAATATCATCACAAACCCAGTATCACATGAGCAAAATTATTTAACAGCAACTGCTCTTTAATAATGTTCTAATATCCAATCAGTGCTAAATTTTCCCTGTTGATTAAAAAAAGTCATGTTATAGTTAATTTGTTTGAATCAATATCCAAGTAGGGTCCACACATCTACATAGCAGTGACGCACACTGGGTGGATTCAGTGTTTGTTGTTTGCTGTGAACCCAAGGAGCCACTGAGAATCCAGGCTGAGTCTTCTGACCTCTCCCTGATGCTTATTTCCTGGAAGTGTACTCATCTGTCTGCACAGTATCCACGCTCTGCGTTTCTCCTAACTGTGCATTCCACTAACTCCAACAGAACATTTCCAGAACCCCCCACAAGAAGAAACCTTGTCCCTCCAGGGCTCCTCAGCATCTAGGGCACAATGTCTCTGGACAGTTCCTGCAGGCAGGTGTCCACCCTGGATAAGCAGACACCACTAGCCCTGAAAGCAAAGTGCTGCCTCGGCCTACAGGACCACAGTGGATGCACGGCCCACGGTCAGCACAGTGAGAGGCATTAGCACCAAACCTCCCCTCTCCAGGGCCAGCCTGGCCTCCAGGGAATCACAGTAAAACCGCAGTCAAAACTCCTTCCAAGTTCATTATTCACACCTTGAATGTTCTCAGTAGGGTCAAAACTTCACACCTCTGTGACTGAATTTTCATCCATTTGGAAGTACTCCAGTTCTCCTGGGAGTTAGAAACGGGGAGTGTAAAGACATGGTTGAAAACGGAGGTGAAAGAGCTTTAAGTGAAAGTTAACTCAGTGTCTCTTGGGCCCTTCACATTCTGCAATGCCCAGAGTTTCCTTATGTGTCCCTCAATATGAAATAAAGCAAACCTTATTAAATATCCTTCCAGCAAAATCCCACCATCCTCCAAGCTCAGCCTGTTCTCTGCTTCCTCCTTTCCCACCCTGGACCTCACAGCAAACACTCTTTCCCCTGACGTCCGGTGGCTTTCAAAGGATGACGCTCAGACTGTGCACCAGAAACTGGGCCGGACGAGCAATCTGTGGCCCATCAGGACCTCCAGGTGATGCTGACATAGGCTGAGAAGCTCGGCCCCCAGCTCCTGAGGCTCACCACAGCTGCATGGGGGGAAAGCTGCTGTGTCTTAGAAATACTGACACTGGCCTCAGCCCCTGAATTCTGATTTGACAAGAGGTGTAGCCCGACCACCAGGATCTTTTAAAGCTCCCCTGATTTTTAAAAGCTCTAATAGCAAAATGCAAAAGCACGTCCCCACACTGTCCCACGAGGTCAAGCCCTGGAGTCCCGGGCACCAGCATCACCCTCTCATGAGGTCTCCCAACAAAGCCAGAACCATGACTGCCCCCGCTTCACACTTCAGAGAGCTGAAGGTTGTGCAGTTATTTACCGGGTAGATTTGGGATTCAAATCCAGATCCTACTGTGAAGCCAGCACCCCCATCACACCAGGCTGTGCGGGCTCCACGCTGCCTAAGAGCAGAGACCCTACCTCACTTTCCCCTCTTGTCCCAGCAACCAGCACAGAGTGGAGCCTCAACACACTAAGTGTGGACACCACCCCAACTTCCAGGGCCACCCCGAGGGCTGTGTGATGTTCAGAGGTGCACCCTCCACACAGCACAGAGTGAAGCCTCAGCATGCTGACCGTGGACACCCCCCTGACTCCCAGGGCCACCCTGAGGGCTGTGTGATGTTCAGAGGTGCACCCTCCACACAGCACAGGCAGGATGAGGGAAACCGCAGGGAGCGTCAGCAGAGGACACATGTGGGGAAGACAGGAGGGGCACAGGAGAAAGCGAGAGGATGGGGCCACAGCCATCATGCAGTGACACCGGGGCCTTGGTGTGTCTGCCCTGGGCTGGACTCGCCGCACACATGGGGCTACAGGGACTTTGGCACCGTGCATGCTGGTGTCTCCACTTTCCAGAGGGGACATCAAGGCTTGAGAGAGGTGGGACTTGACCAGGGTGCACACAATTGCACAAGCACACACACATGCTGCACCACAGGCACCCAGAGGAGAATCCAGAGCCCCCACCGCCTGGGACAAACGGGCTCCAGGGACCCCAGAAAGGATGCTGGCTCTGCACCGCCCCTGCCTGTTACTCTACACCAAGCTGCAAACCCACCCACTCCTCAGTCCAAATGTGGTAGCTTCTCTTTCTCCCACTACCCTGAGGGCCACACACAAAAGACTCAGAGAAAAGCCACAGCCTACAGGTCACGGGAGCTCGCTGAATGAAGTCCAAGCTGCCCGGTAGCCCCGTCCAGCCACTGTGGCTGCCCACATCATGGCGCTGGGCCCTGCCGTTTCTCCATCATAGAACCACCAAGAGGTAACCGAGACCCCAGGAGCATGGCAACACCCATAGGCTCCGGGATGGGACTCCTGTCTACATGTTCCTCCTAAAGGGGCTGTCTGCCTGTGAACACGGGAGGGTCATCCAGCTGTCCGGAAAGGAAAGCTCACAGTCACCACCATAAGCAGTGCCATCTGCTGAGAATCTGTCTGCTCTGTCCTGCACAGTCCCACGGGGAAGTCAAGGCACGGCCCCAGCTCCCTTCCCCAACCATCATTCCTGATCGAGCTTATTCTGATGTTGGTGCAAGAAATGTTCCACCCACCTTCAGCTGGTAAAGCCTGCCCAGAAACATACAAGAACAGATAGTAGTTCCAGTAAAGCACAGAGTACCTCAAAATAGAAGACATTACCGAGAGAAACGTGTGCATGCTGGCAGCTAGCTGAAAAGCCAGCTGATCCACGTAAAGTTGGTTATGAAAAATCTCCTTCTAGAGATGCAAACCATCATCTCACAAACTACATCCTCATACCCAAGACACACTGCAAAGACCGCAGCAGCACTTCCTTTCTCATCAAGGGTTCTGCCCGAAGGTCATGTGGCTTCACTTAAGATCAGAAGTGACTCGGTCAAGAAGCACAGAAGAAACCTCAAATTTGCAGATTCCCAGTCTTTGGTCATTTTTTTCTTGGTTATATGAGCAATAAAATCTTACAGCATAAAAACTGAAGCATACAGAAAATAGTGAAAAAGAAATCATTCTAGGTGCATTTTCATCCAGCGTTTTCCAAAGCATAATTCTATATTTTTTCCAAAGCACTCAAATTCATTCTGCAGCCTAGGGGCCATCTCCTGCCATTCCCACTGAGTATTACATGCGGGCATTTCCCGAACCATGGAAAGTGCCTCTTGGCCACCCGCTGTAGAGGCTGACTGGACTGTTCCCAGCTACAACACTTGGTCATATGGGTTGTTTTAAAGTTTTCAACATTATAAATAAAGCTGTAACAAACATACTTTCTAAATTATTTTTCACCCCCATTTTAAAAACACATCTTTAGGATGGCTTCATACAGTCTGAGTTATGGAGTCTAAAGACATTGGCATATTTGTGACTTCCAAGGAAACAACCCATATTCACCACCTGGCAGAGGATCCTGCCTGCTGCCGGATCTGGCGCTTGAGTGAACACCTCCTGTCCTTGGATGGAATAGCATGGCTGCTTCAGTCCACACCTCCACACTTCTCCTTCCATGCTTGCGGACCCTCAGAGCTTCCTCCTGCGTGACCCACACACGCCCTGTGCTGATTTCCTTTCTAGGTGCACATGCCAGGGCCCCTCTCGGGGATGACCTTGCCCCAAGCTTTGATCCCAACACTCGTCCTGTTTCTCCAAATAAAAGTAAATTGTTGGGCTCTTTCCGGAGGAGTTTGGGTGAGCTTATCTGTCCAGGATGTCACTTCCCAAATGTAGTGCAGATCCTCACACAGCAGGCTGATGCTCCTCACCACCTCCCTCCCAGCAGGCCCATAAAGACCCTCAGACACCATGCTCTGGAGACCCCCATGGCTTCTACTATCTGGCATTTGTCGGGTATCTTGGCGTCGTCTATATCACACCCCTGACCTCTGCCACACCTGCTCTCACATGATGTGATATCGCACTTGCATTTGACAGGAAGCACATGGAGCCCTAGAGACTATATGTGAAAATGAAGAGGTGCCGGTCCTGTCAGCTGTGAACATGGTGGTGGAGAAAGAGGGAATACCTGCCTGTTAGCTTTCCTGAGGATGACAAGTCATTTGCTGCCTTAAAACTAAGACAAAAAGGAGTGGCTCCTCCGTGAATTCCCCTCCTCTCCTTCCACCCTGAGACTATCCTGTAGCTGCCTGGGCCCTGTTTTTCTCACATAAAACCTGTGCTGATGACAGGTTCATTTGCAAACACAGGAAGGACGTCCAGCTCACAGGCTGCAACACCACAGGCTGAGCTGCCTGCGATTACCTGGGGATCCAGGAAAATGGAGGATGAGTTGAAGGCTGGGACACAGACCCCTTCAGGCAAATCAACACACAGTTCATCACCATCATCATCATCACCATCATGTTGCCATCACCATCATCACCATCACCATCATCATGATCCACAGTATTGTCATTGTCATCAACACAATGATCACCATTGTCATGATCATCAGTCATTGTCACCATCATCACCAACCTCATTATTGTCATTGTCATCCTGATGACCATCATCGTCATTGTCATCACCACTGTCATGATTATCAGTCATTGTCATTGTTATCATGTCATCATCGTGATAATCATTATTCTCCTCCTCATTACATCATAATTGTCATCATCGTCACCATCACCATTGTCACCATCAACTTCATTATTGTCATTATCCTTATTATGACCATCGTCATTGTCATCAGTCATTGTCATTATCAACTTCATTATTGTCACTGTCATCATTGCCATCATTGTCACCATCATCAACCTCATTGTCATTGTCATCATAACCATCACTATCATCCATCGTCACCATCATTATCAACCTCATTGCTATTAACATGATCATCGTCATCATTGTCATCATCAGTTATTTTCATCATCAACCTCATTACTGTCATTCTCATCATCATTGTCACATCATCATCAGTCAGTCACCATCATCAACCTCATTGTTGTCATTGTCATGATCATCATTGTCATCATCATTATCAGTCACTGTCATCATCAACCTCATCATTGTCAATCTCATCATCACTGTCATTATCATAATCATCATTCTCCTCCTTATCACATCATTATTCTCATCATCACCATTGTTGTCATCACTATCGTCACCATCATCATCATATCGTCACCATCATCATCATCATTGTCATCATCACTGTCATTGTCATTATCAGTGCTTTGCCTCAGTCACCAACACCACTGAATGTACAGGATACTGTGTTGAGGGGAAGGGCATATGGAAACTCCGGTACGTGGAATTAAGGTTATCTTTGGGAGTTGTTAGTAAGAATCAGCACATAATGAATACTATTAGCCATCTGCAAAGTAATCCAGCAGATGGCCTAATCCTCTTAACTGAGTTATAATCCTCCATAATCCAGACCCTGCTGACCTGCCTGTTCTCACTCCCCGATTAACATTCCCTTGACCTTTCTCCATGTTCTTTCTCTGTCTTTGGGATTTTGCTCCTGCCCTTCACCCTGCCCCAAAAGTCTTTCCTCTCTTCCCAGCTTTAGTACCTGCTATTCATCCATGAAGACTTGGTTCAGTCTGGGTCAATACTTTTCCTCACACTTATAATACTCAGAGTCAATCTCTATAAATGAATGCAGTTGCCAATTTTTTAAAAAATAATTCATTTATGTATCTATAACTCCCAATTACTGTGAACTCTCTGAGTGGAGCATCTAGGTTTTGTTTATTTCTGCATTTTTGACCCATAACACAATGCCTGGAACTTAGGATCACTCAGTAAATGTATACTGAACAAATCTGTAAACATACACAAAGGAGACTTGAGATACTGAGTTTCACCACAAGAATGTGGTGTGGTCTCAGGGAGGCATGACTAATTGAGACTATAACTAGAAAAGTGGATACCCCATCAATTACACTGTTCCTTTTCTGAATAAACTGTGAGTTCCTAGCCTTTTAGGAACTTGTCAGTTCTTTGAGAACCTAGAAGTTCTCTCTAGGAGGATATTCATATGCCCTTGTGGTTGAGATGGCTATGTATTCACTGAAATCAGTTTCATTTTCCTCCCAAATGCACTGCTACACTACATCCCCCAGACTTTCTGGCAGCTAAGAGTCTCCCAGACTTGCTTGCAGTCAAGCATCTGGCCAGTGGAAGTGGGAGAAAGTGATGAATGTCACTTCCTGTCCCAGCCAAAAGAAGACAAACAAACAAAAAAACCCTCTCCTCCCAGATCTTCCAGATTCTCTTGATCCTTGTCTATGAGCCAAAAGCAAAGGATCCTCAGCAGACTCTGAAACCCCAGGGGATGGTGGGGCCCCAGGATGGAAGATGCTTGGATCCCTGAATGACCATGTGGAGCATTGTTTTCTGACCAGACGCACCCTTCTGGGACTTTGCACAACCAAGAAAAAAAAATACTATTGTGTTAAACTGCTGATAGTTTGGAGTTTGCTTGTTACAACAGCTATTCTCACTACCCTGATAAATACACACATTTTAAGAAAATACAGATTCAAGTTTTCATGGACTCTAATCCTCACTCAGTGACCCCAGGTTAGGAATCCCTGGAATAAAGAATGTGGCATCAAGGTGCATCAACATGTAAATGGTTCCTGAGCTTTATTCAGGGGAGAACGATTTGTCAGGAAGAAAAGGATTCTAATTGTGAAGAACGACTGACCAAGGTTTGAGTGAATGACATAGAATCAAGGTCTCCTCTTATTCTGTCTCCTTGCTTACTGTAGTCTTTTAGTGGTTAATATCAGTTTTGAGCTATATTAAGATATAATTATTATTAAAGAGAACTAATAATTAAAAAAAGAAGAAGAAGAAAAAAAGATATAATTAGGGTTTCCAGGTTGGGGTCTGAGGGTTTATTTCATTGGAAATATATAGCCTGCATTTTAATTAACATATTCACATTCCCCTCGACATGTGCTAAGCATTATGAAAGATGCTGGTGCCCAGACTGGTCTTGAACTTCTGGTTTTAAGCAATCCTTTGCCTTGGCCTCCCAAAGTGCTGGAATGACAGATGTGAGCCACTATGCCTGGTTTATTTTTTAAATTACTGTGGATAGAAAGAAAAATGGCATGTGTGGCCGGGTGCAGTGGCTCATGCCTGTAATCCCAGCACTTTGGGAGGCTGAGGTGGGTGGATCATGAGGTCAGGAGTTCGAGACCAGCCTGGCCAATACGGTGAAAACCCATCTCTACCAAAAAAATATATATATACAAAAATTAGCTGGGCATGGTGATGTGTGCCTGTAGTCCCAGCTACACGGGAAGCAGAGGCAGAAGAATCGCTTGAGCCCAGGCAGTAGAGGTTGCAGTGAGCCAAGATCGAAAGGTGCTTCTTGCTCAAAAAGCATTTTTTGCTTCAAGGCTTAGCTTAAAAAAAAAAAAAAAAAAGAAAAATGGCATGTATGACATCAAATCTAGGAGCTAGATTTTTAATCTTTTTATTTAATCTTCAAAATAACCCAATGAGATAAATGCCATTATTTCTCTTTCATAGTCTGGAAACTGACTTCAGAGAGGTTATGTTGCTTGACCAAATTTACAGAGAAAATAAGTGCCAGATCCAGGTTCCAAACCCCAGGTCTTCTGTGTGATTTTTCTTTTTCTTTTTTTTTTTTTTTTTTTTTTCTTTGAGACGGAGTTTTGCTCTTGTTGCCCAGGCTGGAGTGCAGTGGCGCGATCTCAGCTCACTGCAACCTCCATCTCCCGGCTTCAAGCGATTCTTCTGTCTCAGCCTCCCAGAGAGCTGGGATTACAGGCGCCCACCACCACCCCCAGCTAATTTTTGTATTTTTAGTAGAGATGGGGTTTCACCATGTTGGCCAAGATGCTCTGGAACTCCTGACCTCAAGGGATCTCCCACCTCGGCCTCTCCAAGTGCTGGGATTACAGGTGTGAGCCACTGCATCCAGCCTCTTCTGAGATTTTTGCTAAGCCATCTCCTCCCGACTTGGTTCCAGGAGTCTTTGCTTTGCCCAGTTCATTCTTTTCCAGTTTCTAAATCCTCCCCATCACTTTGAGTGTCCTCACCTCCATTTGACTCATGGGAACAGAGGAGGAAGGTCATCCATCCCAACAGGTAACTGGACCATCGGGTCATCTTGGCTGTCCTCTTCTCTCTAGAATGAAAGAAGACAAAAATTTTCATCCTTCAGGTCCCCTTTCTCTTCCCACTATCTCCTAGATTTGACGTCATACATGCCATTTTTTCTATTCACCATAATTTAAAAAACAGACCAGGCATAGTGGCTCACACCTGTAATCCCAGAACTTTGGGAGGCCAAGGCAAAGGATCACTTAAAGCCAGAAGGTCAAGACCAGCCTGGGCAACATACTGAGACCCCATCTCTAAGAAACTTTCATTTAAATTAGCCAGGCATTTTGGTGTATGCCTGTGGTCCCAGCTACTCAGGAGGCTGAGGCAAGAGGATCACTTGAGCCCAGGAGGTTAAGGCTGCAGTGAGCTATGATTATGCCACTGGACTACAGCCTGGGCAACAGAGTGAGACCCTGTGTCTAAAAATACACACACACACACACACACACATACACACACACACACACATACATGTAGCACTGGGATTACAGACATGAGCCACTGTGCCCGGTTTGGGCTCTTTCCTGATCCATGCTTTATGCATCCACTCAGGACCAAGTGTTTTTTGAGCATTTGCAAGCTGTGGGGCACAGGGGTACATGGTGAGGATGCAGCAGTGGGTAAAGCAGGCAAAGCCTCTGCCTCCGTGGGGCTGAGTCTACCAAGGAGACAGACATGAGGCAAAGAAACCAGAAACAAATACAACTCTTTGCTGTGACCATTGCTGTGGATGCTGTGGGAAATAGAAAAGTTCCTTTTTAAAATTCCCTTTCTTTTTAAAGAATAAACTGTTAAGTGTGCTAATAACTTTGTTAAGCCCTATACTATGTAGCTGTTAGACATGCCATGCTTACAGGCATGTAGTACCTTCTATGTCCTTGTATTCTAACCACGATATCTGTGCCGGTCGTGCTCACAGGCATGTCCCAGCTCTCCATTGCTTTTACCTGTTTAGAAAAGTTTGAAGTCGCTAGTCAATCGGGTTTTAGTTTAGATTGTGAGGTCCAGCTCCAGCCAACGGAGATCAGACACGGCAGTAAGGATGACCCCAAATGCGTAAGGAATAAATTTGGGTATTTCCCTTTGTTCATTGTACTCTCGTGGCAACATGGCTAGCGAGGGTACCCTTCCTGCAGTCCAGGAAGTAAAGAATTGCACTGCTTAACGATCCTCTGTCTCGGTGCTGATTTTTCTTTGTGGCACCGAGCATTTCCAACATCTATTTCCAACAGATGTGTCCCAGGAATAACTAGGGCAAGGTCACTTTTGATCGAGAGGTCGGGGAGGATCCTCTGAGAAATGACAGGTGAGCTGACACCTGGAGGAACAGAAGGATGACGGAGATGCGAGAGAAGCTGCAGGGTCTGGGGGTGGGGGATGCATGTAGGCAGGAGAAGTCGACGTGGAAAGGGCCTGAGATGGAAAAAGCTAGATGTGCTCAAGGGACAGGTAGAACCCACATGGCTGGGGCCAGGCTGGGCACAGTGGCTCATGCCTATAATCCCAGTGTTTTGGGAGGCTGGGCAGGAGGATGGCTTAAGCTTAGGAGTTTGAGACCAGCCTGGGCCACACAGTGATACCTCATCTTTACAAAAAGTGAGGAGGAGTGAGGTCACAGAGATGCATGGTGAGGTGGATGGGACCAGGCTCTGCAGATCCTCCCTAGATTCTAAACAGAAGGCCAGGTGCACTGGCTCATGCCTGTAATCCAAGTACTTTGAGAGGCTGAGGTGGGCAGATCACCTGAGGTCAGGAGTTCAAGACTAGCCTGGTCACCGTGGTGAAACCCCGTCTCTACTAAAAATACAAAAATTAGTTCCACATAGCGGTGCGTGCCTGTAATCCCAGCTACTCAGGAGGCCGAGGCAGGAGAACTGCTTGAACCTGAGAGGTGGAGGTTGCAGTGAGCTAATACCACTGCACTCCAGCCTGAGCAACAGAGCGAGACTCTGTCTGAAAAAATCATAACAATAAAATAAGATAAATGCCACTAGAAGCCATGGAAGGGATTAAAGTGAGGAGGGGTGGGCCGGTCATGGTGGCTCACACCTATAATCCTAGCACTATTGCAGGCCAGGACAGGCAGATTGCCTGAGGTCAGGAGTTCAAGACCAGCCTGGCCAACATGGTGAAACCCCATCTCTACTAAAAATACAAAAAAAAAAAAAAAAATAGCTGGCCCTGGTGGCAGGTGCTTGCAGTCCCCTTGGGAGGCTGAGGCAGGAGATTCACTTGAACCCAGGAGGCAGAGGTTGCAGTGAACTGAGATTGCACCACTTCACTCCAGCCTGGGCAACAGTGTAAAACTCCATCAAAAAAAAAAGTGAGGAGTGGCATTTGTTAATTCAAAATCTTCCATCACCTTTAGAATACAATCCACAGTCCATACCATGGCCTTCCCTCAAAGCTGATTTCTTACCTTCTTTCCCCTCCCTCCATCTGCCTTTTCACTGTTTCCTGCAGAAGCCAAGCTTGCCCGCGCCTCAAGGCGTCTGCACTTGCTCTTCTCTTTGCTTGGATGAGCCCTCCATTCCCAGATATTTGTGTGACTTGCTTCCTTGTGCCATAAAGAGTTTGGTGCAAGTTCAAAGAATTGGTAGCAACTGATGGTCTGGAATGTTAATGACTGCACAGAACCAGTCAAGGATATTAATAGAAAACATTCTAGGGGAGGTTCAAAACAATTATTCAACTGTAAAACAAGCCCAAATAGCCAGACACCCACGTCTGGAACATCCAGGTGGGGACCAAGTTACACCTTGGGTACTGGCATGTTCAGACACTTGGCAAACCCTCTGACCTGAGCCCTGGGGTGGTTGGGACCGGCATCCTGCCACTGTTCCTTGGCTGGTAAGAAAAAGGGTTGCTGTGGTTTTGGAGTCAAACCACGGGCAAATATAGGGGTAGTTTTTTCTTTTTTTGAGACAGAGTTTTGCTCTTGTTGCCCAGGCTGGAGTGCAATAGTGCGATCTCTGCTCCCTGTAACCTCCCCCTCCTGGGTTCAAGTGATTCTCTTGCCTCAGCCTCCAAGTAGCTGGATTAGAGGCATGCACCACCACACCTGGCTAGTTTTGTATTTTTAGTAGAGACAGGGTTTCTCCATGTTGGTCAGGCTGGTCTTGAACTCCAGACCTCAGGTGATCCACCCGCCTCAGCCTCCCAAAGTGCTGGGATTACAAGTGTGAGCCACCGCACCCGTTCAGGGGTAGTTTTTTCAATGATCAAATGAAGGAGAATAAACCCCACCTTGGAATCTTATACCTGCAGCAGATGCTAGAAAGTACTGTGTGAATGTCAGAAGCGGGCATAGGAGTCAGATATCTTCATTACTATTTATGGAGACAGCATACAAGCTAGATTTTTTTTTTTTGAGGTGAAGTCTTGCTCTTGTCCCTCAGGCTGGAGTACAGTGACACGACCTTAGCTCACTGCAACCTCTGCCTCCCGCTTCAAGCAATTCTCCTGCCTCAGCCTCCCGAGTAGCTGGGATTACAGGGGTGAGCCATCACACTCAGCTAATTTTTTGTCTTTTTAGTAGAGACAGGGTTTCACCATGTTGGCCAGGTTGGTTTCGAACTTGCGACCCCAAGTGATCCACCTGCCTGGGCCTCCCAAAGGGCTGAGATTACAGGCGTGAGGCACCGCACCTAGCCAAGCTAGATATTTTAATTACTATTTATGGAGACGGGGGAGAGACAAATTTTGCCACCTTGACTCCCTGCAGCGTCATGCTTATATTTCTGCCTGGCCCAAAACCCCAACTCCTACACCCTAATCGGTTCATTAACCACTAGCTTTCATTTTGACCCTTCTCCCCAATATTCAAATTCAATGAATAATTTTCAGCTTAGAAAATTATTCTAAGATCCAGACAGGTAGAAGATTATAATGTCAGAAAGAGCCTGCCCTGGAGCCCGACCACCTTGGCTTTGATGCTTTGCCTTTCACTACTTTTGTGACTCCAAAAAAGTACTGAGTTTCCTGGGTCTCAGTCCTCATCTGCACAGTGGAGGGGATGGTGGTCACTGTTGCTGCTTCAGAATGTCAGTGTGGTTCACAGATGCTTGGTGGGTAGAATAATGCCCACCCAACACAAATCTGTCCACGTCCTAATCCCTAGAATCCATGAATATGCCAGGATGCAGGGCCAGTCATGGTAGCTCACACCTGTCGTCCCAGCACTTGGGGAAGCTGAAACAGGAGGATCACTCCAGCTCAGGAGTTTGAGATCAATTTCAGCAACATAGTGAGACCCCATTTCTACAAAAAAAGAAAAAAAATCTTAAAATTAAAAAAAAAAATACTATGCAGCCATAAAAAACGATGAGTTCATGTCCTTTGCAGGGACATGGATGAATCTGGAAACCATCATTCTCAGCAAACTGGCACAAAAACAGAAAACCAAACACTGCATGTTCTCACTTATAGGTGGGTGTTGAACAATGAGAACACATGGGCACAGGGAGGGGAACATCACACACTGGGGTAGGTTGGGGGGTGGGGGGCTAGGGGAGGGACAGTGGGGGAGCAGGGAGGTTGGGGAGGGATAACACTGGAAGAAATGCCTGAT
>CAUYLG010061184.1:0-12784 GCA_963573385.1 Cacajao melanocephalus
TTCCTTTCTTCCTTTGTTCCTTCTCTCTCTCTCTCTTTCTTTCTTCTTTTTTGATGGGGTCTTGCTCTGTTGCCCAGGCTGGAATGCAGTGGCATGATTATGTTTCACTGCAGCCTTGACCTCCTGGCCTCAAGTCATCCTACCACCTTAGCCTTCCAAGTAGCTAGGACCACAGGAGTGGGCCACCATGCCTGGGTGATTTAATTTTTTTTTTTTTTTGTAGAAACAGGTTCTCACTATGTTGCCCAGGCTGATCTTGAACTCCTGGCCTCAAGCTATCCTCCCAACTCAGCCTCCTACAGTGCTGGGATTACACGTGTGAGCCACTGCACCCAGCCTTTCTTTTCTTTTTGCATATGAATATCTAATTATTCTGGCACTATTTGTTGAAAAAGCTATCATCAGTCTACTACCATTGTCTATATGTGGGCACATTTCTGGACTCTATATCAATTCCATTGATTGGTCTACTTCTCTTTACATTAATACCAACTGTTTTGATTACTGTACCTTTATAGTCATTCTTGAAATCAGGTAGTATTAGCCTTTCAACTTTGCTCTTTTTCGAAGTTTTTTTGGCTAAAGTCCTTTGCAATTTCATATGATTTTTATGATTGACTTTTCCATAACATTTTCTTTAATATTTGCATTTATACCACTTGCATTAATTTTTGTTGTAACAAATATGTTTGGCCTTGTTTTGTATTTCTATTTTATTTTATTTTACTTTATTTTTGAGACCTGTCACCTGGGCTGGAGTGCCAGTGGTGTGTTCTTAGCTCACTGCAACCTCTACCTCCTGGGTTCAAGCAATTCTCCTGCCTCAGCCTCCCAAGTAGCTGGAATTACAGGTGTGTACCACCACACCCAGCTAATTCTTTTTTTTTTTTTTTTTTTGTATTTTTAGTAGAGATGGGGTTTCACCATGTTGGCCAGGCTGGTCTCAAACTCCTGACCTCAAATGATCCACTCACCTTGGCCTCCCAAAGTGCTGGGATTACAGGCGTGAGCCACCATGCCCAGTCTGGCCTTGTTTTTTAACTCTCATTTTATAATCATGTTTGTCCCTTATGTTACCATTATTTTAGATGATGCTTATCTTTAAATTGATGTTCTTGGGCTAAAAAGGAATAAATCCATGACCGTCTGCCTCATACATCATTTTATAGATGCCAATTATATTCCTCTTCAGCCTTGTCTGTCCAGAAAACAAAAGGCTTCTTTAAATAAAAGTCTTTTTTTCTCATATAGTTATCCTCATACCCCTGTTCTCTTGAATCATTTTAGTTCTTAGACCTAATCCAGCATGAAGTCTTTCCTGAGGGTTCAGTGATCAACCAGTATTCCCAGGGTGGAAACACTGTGGTTTTGTACAAAGAGAGAATGCTTAAATGATGACCTGATCATCAACTGCCTTCTCAATGCCACTTGGAATAAATGACTCTAGCTAGTACATGTTGCCCCTAACAGAGGCTTGGAGCGAGAGAGAAAAAGTAACATTGGAGCCTTGGAGACACTGGCCAAACTCCACACCTACCTTATCCCTAGTCTGTAGCCATAAGATCTATCAGGACCTGTGGTCTCATTTATTTTTCTTTTTCTTTCTTTTTTTTTTTTTTTTTTAGACAGAGTCTTGCTCTGTTACCCAGGCTGGAGTGCAGTGGCACAATCTCGGCCCACTGCAATCTCTACCCCCCAGGTTCAAGCAATTCTCCTGCCTCAGCCTCCTGAGTAGCTGGGACTACAGGCGCGTGCCACCACACCCAGCTAATTTTTGTATTTTTAGTAGAGATGGGGTTTCACTGTGTTAGCCAGGATGGTCTCGATCTCCTGACCTCTTCATCCGCCTGCCTTGGCCTCCCAAAGTGCTGGGATTACAGGCATGAGCCAACACACCTGGCCTGTGGTCTCATTTCTAGAGATCTCACTCTTGTTGAGAATTTACATGGACTTCATTCATGAATGCCCAAACCTGTGTTAGTCAGAAGAAGATGAAATGGGCATTGATCCCATGGATTTTACTGCCTGTTGGGGAAACAAGAGATACACATGAAATAATTAAAGGGCAATTCAAGACCCTGGGATTAATAAATCTTGTAGTAGAATTTAAGAGTCATGGGGGTTTAGAGAACAGGGCTCCATGGGTGCAGGACATAATTATGAGGGTACAACCAGCTCCACGGTGTTGGGGGACTTAGTTGGGACCTTGCTTGATAGGCACTATTTGATTAGCCAAAAAGGAGCAGCAAAGGCATGGCAGGCCTGAGAAACTCTGTGAATGAGCCTGGAATGTTCCCTCAGGGGACCATGAGGAGACCACTGGGCTTGAAGCCCAGGCTTAAGTTGGGAAATCATGGGAAACAAGCCTGAGTAGGTAGGGTGGGGTCAGGCTGTGAAGGACCTTTGGAAACTGAGCAGATGAGTTTGGACCGTAAGGCTCTGCCGAGTCCGGCTAGTGTGGCCACAGCCATAGATGTCAGTGTGTGCCCTGGAGTAGGAGTTGGCGCCAGCTCAGAAGCTGAGGGAGGAGATAGGCAGAGGCTGGGCCAAGACTGGAACTTGATCTTCCTCACTTCCAGTCAAGTGGGCTTTCTGCTGCACCAGGCCTAGTTTTTCACTTTCCAAAGGATTTTCATTCACTCCATATAGTTTCCTAATAGGACCCACAGGCATGGGGTATAGATGATGAAGACCAGCTCACTCCACAGCTACTGGGGTGGTGGGAGGTAGAACCACTGACAAACACCCTCTAGCTCACCTGCAGGTTGGCCCCTCCAGGCGACCACTTGCCCTGGAGTCCCTTCTCAGGCTAAAACATGTTCACTCCAGATGGTCTCGTTAAATGAAAATGTATCAATGGCCAGGCAGTGGCTCATGTCTGTAATCCTAGCACTTTGGGAGGCCAAGGCGGGTGGATCACTTGAGGTCAGGAGTTACAGACCAGCCTGGCCAACATGGCAAAGCCCTGTCTCTAGTAAAATCACAAAATTAGCCTGGCGTGGTGGTGCACACCTGTAATCCCACATACTTAGGAGGCTGAGACATGAGAATCGTTTGAACCCAGGAGGTGGAGGTTGCAGAGAGCCAAGATTTCACCACTGCACTCCAGCCTGAGCAACAGAGTGAAACTCTGTCTCCAAAACGAAAAGAAAAGAAAGAAAAGACAAAATGTATTAAGGAGAGAGATGATGCTTAACCCAATATCAGCTATTAACACTAAATGGTTTATGATTTTTTTTTCTGGTAGGCAAACTTGTTCCCGGGGAGATGAGAACGTGGCTTAAAAGTTTTTTGTTTTTTTATTTTTATTTTTTTTAAAGATAAAGAGACGGGGTTTCACCATGTTGGCCAGGCTGATCTCAAACTCCTGACCTCAAGTGACCCACCCGCCTCAGCCTCCCAAAGTGCTGGGATTACAGGTGTGAGCCACCGTGCCTGGCCGTTTGTTTTTTGAGATGAAGTCTTGTCCTGTCGCCCAAGCTGGAGTGGAGTGGCATGACCTCGGCTCACTGCAACCTCCACCTCCACAGTTCAAGTGATTTTCCTGCCTCAGCCTCTGGAGTAGCTGGGATTACAGGCACCCACCACCAAGCTCAGCTAAGTTTTGTATTTTTAGTAGAGACAGGGTTTCGCCATGTTAGCCAGGCTGGTCTCGAACTCCTGACCTCAGGTAATCTGCCCGCCTCGGCCTCCCAAAGTGTTGGGATTACAGGCGTGAGCCACTGCGTCTGGCTGGCCTGAAAGTTTTGATAGAGGGAAGAAGTGTGGAGCCCTGATGGCTACTATAATCAGTAAGCCTGCTTGGAGCTCTGGATAGCATGAAATCTCCAGGGAGGGAGGCCCGAGGCTTCGAGAGCCGTGTGACGTGGCATGCCTGTGGTTACATAGCCCATTAATGGCAAAATTGACTTAGCAGAGTTTTTCCAAACTTTCCCACCCAAGTGCTCCCAGACTACTGAAAATTGTATTCTAGAGACCTAGAAGGAGATAGTCTCTTAAACATTTCTTGGAAGTATGGCTTATGATCTTAACTGTGAATGTTGCAATCTACTTGCCTTGAGTACATTTTAAGTGATTTACCAGTAAACAAAATGGAGGCCCCTGGAAGATGAGCTGGGTCTGGACTACGGCTTTGACGCCTAGTCTGGGGCTTGGTCAGCTTTGGCATGCAGGCCCTGTCTCTGTAGGACCTGCCTACAGCTAGGTCAGAGGTTGAATTTTCAGAATATTAGCCTCAAGTACTAGAAGGGAAATCTGTCACCCTCAGCATCTTCATTTGCGTGCCGCCTCCATCCCTGTCTCCCTTCGTGACTCAAACACATTAGATGGAAAAAATCTAGGCCCTTCTGTCCTAGGGGATAATCTTTTGGCTTACTCAGTGGTTAGCTCTGGCCTCATCCTAGCCTTTGGGTGGGTGCATAGATCCCGGGGTAGGAGGGACACAGACAGCTTGGGACCCATGAGGCTCAGAAGCCTGGCTGTGGATTGGCCAAGATTGTGCCCAAAGACCTCCCAGCCTCATCTCCTCCGTCACAGCCAGCCTTCAGCCCCTCATTCAGCCCCACCTTTAGCTTAGAGTGTTTACAGTGCTCTCTAGTAAAAAAAAAAAAAAAAATATATATATATATATATATATATCTGCCTGGACTTGCAGTGCCTTCCAGCTTAGAGCTACCCTCCACCCTCCCTCTTCTCGGGGTGGCTAAGGACAGAAGAGCCATGGAGTCACTCCAGGTCAAAGTTAGCTTCCTTAGCAGCACTGGTGTCTCATTCCTGTCTCCATAGCCTGCAGATAGAGAAGGTACAATTTTCAAAGAACGCATGCCTCCTCCAGCTTGAGCAAGCTGCAGAAAGCACTATGAATATTCAGGTTTCGCTCTGGCAGGCAGGGCCCCAGGCACTGCGGGCCTGTGCCAGGCAGCAAGCCTTCGTCCACACCCCCCTGCCTGCCTGCGGCTCAGGGGGGCTCTGGGCTGCGGGAGCCTGTAGTGAGTGACGAAAGAGCAGGTAGGGCCCTGGGCAGGCTGTCTGGGCTAGGCAGGGCGGGGGCAGCCGGCTGGGTGAGGCCCAGATTCCCCAGGCTGATAAGGCTGCCTGTAAACACCCGGCAAGGGGAGGGGGCAGAGGGCAGGCGACCAGATGGCAGGAGAGGGGGGAAACCGGAGCCCAGGCCTAGCTGCAGGAAGTGGGTCTCAATGTGGAAACATCCTGTCCAGTGGGGGCTAGGCTCGTGGCCATCAAGGATCGCTCCCTCCACCACGAAGGCAAGCTCAGCGCAAGGTGGGGCTGCTGGCCTGGGCGCCAGGCCAAGAACCTAGTTCCTGACATCTCCAAAGGACATGATCAATGGGTCTCTATTATGGGTTGCTCTATCACCCAGCAATGCTGAGGTGAAATCAGAATCCAGCTGCCCCTCACGGAGAGAGTCAGCAGAAGGATTGTCTGAGAGAATTTGACTCTCATGGGAAAATCTTCATCATCACTATCAGTGGGGAGCATCGATTCGAACACTTAATTGTGTCAAAGGCCTCCTGCAGCACCCAAAGGAGGGCCACGTGTCTGACACTCCATTCTATTCTGCCTTGCAGTGCTTGCTTGCTTGCTTTCTCTTTCTTTCTCTTTCTTTCTTTCTTTCTTTCTTTCTTTCTTTCTTTCTTTCTTTCTTTCTTTCTTTCTTTCCTTCCTTCCTTCCTTCCTTCCTTCCTTCCTTCCTTCCTTCCTTCCTTCCTTCCTTCTTTCTTTCTTTCTTTCTTCTTTCCTTCCTTCCTCCTTTCCTTTCCTTTTCTGATGGAGTTTCATTCTTATTGCCCAGGCTGGAGTGCAATGGCGCAATCTCAGCTTACCGCAACCTCCGCCTCCTGGGTTCAAGCGATTCTCCTGCCTCAGCCTCCCAAGTAGCTGGGATTACAGATAATGTGCCACCATGCCTGGCTAATTTTGTATTTTTAGTAGAGATGGGGTTTCTCTATGTTGGTCAGGCTGATCTCTAACTCCCGACCTCAGGTGATCCACCCACCTTGGTCTCCCAAAGCGCTTGGATTACAGGTGTGAGCCACCACACCCGGCTGCTTTTTTTTTTTTTTTTTAGTAGAAACAGGGTCTCACTTTGTTGTCCAGGCTGGTCTTGAAACTCTGGCCTCAAGCCATTCTCCTGCCTTGGCCTCCCAAAGTGCCAGAATTATAGGCATGAGCCACCATACCTGGTCCCTTGCAGTGCTTTCTAATTAGAACCTCAGAGGTTCAGAGCTGGCTGAGCCTTTAGCAAAAGATTACCAGACTCACCCACTTCACTTTACAGATGGGGAAACTGGGACCCAGAGAGGGGCAGGGACTTGGCCACATTAATGGCAGACCTGGAATTAAAGTCCTTGGGAAAGCAGTTTCATAAGGTTGGACCTGCCATGTATACTCAGTGACCCTATATTTACCCTTGCTTAGGATTATAGGGAGGCGGGGGCGAGGAGGAAACAGCCTTGAAGCCATCCACCAGAAGACCTTACCTTGTGCATGGCCTTCAGTGGGCTGCTGCCCCTCTCTGGACCTCAGTTAAAAAACAAGACTACGGATTTATTAGACATAGTTCAAATACCATAAACTTAACCCCCTTGAAGCATACACTTCAGTAGTTTTTAGTCTACTCACAGAGTTGTACATCCATCACCAGAATCCATTTTATAACTTTTTCATCACCCCTAGGCAGGGTGCTGTGGGTGGCTCATGCCTATAATCCCAGCACTTTGGGAGGTCAAGGTGGGTGGATCACTTGAGGCTAGGAGTTTGAGACCAGCCTGGCCAAACCCCGTCTCTACTAAAAATACAAAAATGAGCCTGGTGTGGTGGCATGCACCTGTAGTCCCAGCTACTTGGGAGGCTGAGACACGAGAATCACTTGAACCCAGGGGGTGGTGGCAGAGGTTACTGTGAGCTAAGACCACACTGCTGCACTCCAGCCTGGGTGACAGAGTGAGACTCTGTCTCAAAAAAAAAAAAAGAAAGAAAAAGAAAGAAAGAAAACAACAAAACATTTTCATCACCCCCAAAGAAATCCCATACCCATTAGCATTCACTCCCCATTTTCTCCCAGCCCTTGGGCCTCAGTTTTGAAGAGATACTTGCTACAGGCATGTTTTGAGGTGATGGGGAACTCAGCAATGCTGTCTAGGCAGATGGGCTACTGAGCTTACTGGGAGCTTTGATACAAAAAGACTCTACCACAGAGAATAGGGCGGGCCCCGTGATCAGTCCCCTGGCCCTGGGCCTGGCACCTATGAGGTGTTCAAGGCTGACTTTCCATAAATATTTGAATAAACATGTGAACCAACACCCCAAGATAAGAGCCCAGACCTGCATGATGCATAAGTCAAGAGCAAGTGTATATTTATGGGGCAGGGACTATGCCGTGGCAACTTCAGGTCTGGGGCTGGAAACTCTCTGGAAACACCAGAGCTCTGAGGTATAGGAAGAGTCAGCTTCCACATCATCAGAGCTGGAAGGCCCCCTTCCACAATACCCATTCTCCGCAGCTGGCCACAGGAGCCCAAATAGTCACCATGTTGGTGCAGACTGGACCCAGGAAGTTAGAATTGACTTACTTGATGGAGCTTGGGTTGGACACGGGTTACAAGCCTGGGAGGCCTTTGTTGGAGGGGCCTCACGGGGGCTCTGAGGCTTCGAAGCTGAGAGCTGTGAGCCAGCCTTGAGATCCTAGCAGATGGTTGCTAGCATGGACAGAGGGAAAAGCAGGGACTTCAGGATCAAGGCCGTAACAGCCCTGGTTTGAGTTCTGCCTCCATTTGGCAGTGGTGGCCTTCATCATGTTACCTAATCTCTGAGCCTCACTTTGACTGTTTTTCAAATGGAACTATTAAAACAGAGTTATTACCAAAACAGATTTCACTGAAAACAAAGTCCATTGTGCATAGTAGTTGGAAATAAAGCTGGGTTCAAACCCCGGCTCTGCCACTCGCTGGCTCCTTTGCAGGGATGGTGTAGTGTGAGACTGAAAGGAGGTAACTCACATCCAGTGCCTGACGCTCCAGCAATCCCACAGCCTGCACCCCAGAACTACACATCCCTGCCGCCTTCTCTGCACTCCATCCTGGCACCTTGTCATTTTTACTGTTTGGCCCTCCCTTTCCTGATGCAGGGGGAGGAACTTGAAGTGATATCAGAGGGTGCAAAAGAAAATCTTGCCCACATTTACACAGGCACCCACACCCCTCTGCCCCTCCCCCAACAGGCCATGGCCGAGGCCATGGTGGCCACACCTGCCATGCTGGGCCCACCAGCAGCTCAGATCACTGCCAACCCCACAAGTGCTCACCCTGAGCTGGCACCAACCTTAAGCGCTTCCACCCCCTCCACCCAAACATGTGCCACTAACTTTGAGCCAGGCTTGTAACCAAACCCTGGCCCTGGGTTTGTGCTGCAGATGTAGGGAGGGGCTGGCAGAAGCCCAGGTGCACATCCAGATGTTGTCTCTAAGGCTTCCTTGGCGTTCTCCCTACCAGCTGTGAAGCCGTATTCACTCCAGCTTGCAGGAGTGGGCAAGCAGGCATTCCCCTCGGGCGGCGGGGCCCTGTCTTGGGGGAACTGGTTCCTCTTTGTCCTAGGGGGACATAGAGGGAGAGGGAACAGGGAAAAGTGGGACCCTGATCTCTCTTTTTTTTGGAGATGGAGCCTTGCTCTGTCATCTGGGCTGGAGTGCAGAGGTGTCATCTTGGCTCACAGCAACCTCTGCCTCGCGGTTTCAAGGGATTCTCCTGCCTCAGCCTCTGAGTAGCTGGGATTACACATGCCCACCACCACACCCAGCTAATTTTTGTATTTTTAGTAGAGACGGAGTGTCTCCAAGTTGGCCAGGCTGGTCTTAGACTCCTGACCTCAAGTGAACCACCCACCTCATCCTCCCAAAATGTTGGGATTACTGGTGTGAACCACCACACCTGACCCCTGCTCTCTTGATAGGAGGCCTGGCTGGGCAGGGTTCTTGGCCAAAGATACAAGAATATGGCCTCAGAGCTGAGAGAAGTATCAAGATCACCTTCTCAGCCATTTTTTGGCAGGCCCATCCAGAGCCATCATTTGTAGGAATTCCCTTAGCTTCTTGCACAGCTGCTTGAACCTCAGGGAACAGTATCACCATGGGGAGGCACAGGTGATCATGTCCATCCACCACGAGGCCCCTGGACCAGGCAGCAAGGCTTCTAGAACCAGCATCACGTAGTTCTGGCCTGTCCTCAGGAGGACTGGCAACTGAGCAGAGAGGTCCAAAACCTTGGGCTGCTTACAGATGTTCCGACCCATGGCCTTGGGAGGGTCTCACCAAGTGGGTGTCCTGCCTGCACAGTAACCTCACAAGCACACAGCCCTATGGCTAGGAGCCCCACCTTGCAAAAGCACCTGGGAGGTACTTAGGAGTGTAAGTCACCAAGTCATCAGCCACCATGGAATGTGAGTTTCCTGCTCCATCACCCAGAAAAATGCCACTACCCTTGACCCACATGTGATATAATCCAGTTAACCCTTGAACAACATGGGTTTACACTGCACAGATCCACTTTTTTTTTGTTTTTTAGATGGAGTCTTGCCCTGTCGCCTAGGCTGGAGTGCAGTGGCACGATCTCAGCTCACTGCAACTTCCGCCTCCTGGTTTCAAGCAGTTCTCCTGCCTCAGCCTCCCCAGTAGCTGAGATTACAGGCATGCACCACCACACCCAGCTAATTTTTTGTATCTTTAGTAGAGACGGGGTTTCACCATGTTGACCAGGCTGGTCTCGAACTCCTGACCTTGTGATCTGCCTGCCTCGGCCTTCCAAAGTGCTGGGATTATAGGCATGAGCCACCACACCCAGCCATAGATCCACTTTATATGTGGATTTTTTTTTTTTGAGACAGAGTTTCGCTCTTGTTACCCAGGCTGGGGTGCAATGGCGTGATCTCAGCTCACTGCAACCTCCACCTCCTGGGTTCAAGCAATTCTCCTGCCTCAGCCTCCCGAGTAGCTGGGACTACAGGCGTATGCCACCAAGCCCAGCTAATTTTTGTATTTTTAGTAGAGACGGGGTTTCACCATGTTGACCAGGATGGTCTCGATCTCTTGACTTCGTGATCCACCCGCCTTGGCCTCCCAAAGTGCTGGGATTATAGGCATGAGCCACCGCGCCTGGCCTGGATTTTTTTTTTTGGAGATGGAGTTTTGCTCTGTCACCCAGGCTGGAGTGAAATGGCATGATCTCGTTTTGCTGCACCCTCCACCTCCCAGGTTTAAGCAATTCTCCTGCCTCAACCTCCCAAGTAGATAGGATTATAGGCACGTGCCACCAGGCCTGGCTAATTTTTGTATTTGTAGTAGAGTTAGGGTTTCACCATGTTGGCCAGGCTGGTCTTGAATTCCTGACATCAGGTGATCTGCCTGCCTTGGCCTCCCAAAGTGCTGGGATTACAGGCACGAGCCACCAAATGTGGCCTGTATGTGGATTTTTTTTTTTTTTTTTGGAGATGGAGTTTCGCTCTTGTTGCCCAGGCTGGAGTGCAACGGCGCGATCTTGGCTCACCACAACCTCCTCCTCTGGGTTTAAGTGATTCTCCTGCCTCAGCCTCCCGCATAGCTGGGATTACAGGTATGTGCCACCATGCCTGGCTAATATTTTTTGTAATTTTAGTAGAGACGGGGTTTCTCCATGTTGGTCAGGCTGCTCTTGAACTCCCAACCTCAGGTGATCCATCCGCCTCAGCCTCCCAAAGTGCTGGGATTACAGCTGTGAGCCATCATACCTGGCTAAAAGAACTCTTCCCTTTCCCCCCACCCAAGTTGGAGTTTCACTCTTGTTGTCTAACCTGGAGTGCAATGGTGTGATCTCAGCTCACTGCAACCTCTGTCTCCTGGGTTCAGGCGATTCTCCTCCCTCAGCCTCCCGAGTAGCTGGGATTACAGGTGTGCACCACCATGCCCAGGTGATTTTTGCAATTTTAGTAGAGATGGAGGTTTTACCATGTTGGTCAGGCTGGTCTCGAACTCGTGACCTCAGGTTATCCATCCGCCCTGGCCTCCCAAAGTGCTGGGATTACAGGCTTGATCCACCTCACCTGGCATATGTAGGTATTTGTTTACAGTATTCCCAAGATTCGAAACCTGAGTATAGCGAGGGCCACCATTCTGGATTTGTGGGCTCCACAGGCCAACTGCAGAACTTGAGTGTGCTTGAATTTCGGTATTCACAGGTGGTCCTGGAACCAATCCTCAAGTATGCCAAAGGACAACTTTCCTTTGCCTTCCATTGTCGCCTGTGTCCATTGGTGCTAGGGACAAGGCCCCTGCAAAATTATGAAGTGACATTGATTTCAGTATTATCTGCCCCAATGAACTACCCTCTCATCCTTTTGCTTCATTCAACCTGTCGCTCCATTCAAAGCCACCCTGGGCTAGTCCTTCCTGGACATTGACCTCAGCATTTATATTTCAGTTTTTTAACCAATCCTCTAAGGCCAGGCTCACTCCACCCCTCAAGGTGATAGCTAGGTAAAGTGATAAAGTCATTTCTACTCATCTGGTAACTAACAGGAGAGGGTTTGTGGAGAGGGTCTGTGGTAGAAGGGGAGCCCCAGTCTCCCTCCCAGGTACTGCATCCGTCTGTACCTGCTCCTAGCCCAAAGCAGGCTGGTAGAGCTCCGCTGGGGCGTCCCCTTGTGTAGACAGCTGTCTCCTCGGCCTTCCTGTGAGGGATCCTCCCCACTTACCAGTCAGGGCCCTCCCCTCTCTGCACTCCCTGACCTGTGTGAGGCAGGGGCGGGGCTGGGAGGGCTAACAGGCCCTGAAGGGGAAACTGCTGAAACCCCTGAGACAGGAAGTGGCAGAGAAGGGCTGTTTCCGCTGGCAAAGCAGGGGTGCAGGGGTGCGGTGAGAGCTGGCCCTATCTCCTGCTCCACTGCCTATCTGCTGTGGGTCCTGGGAGGTTGGGGAGAGGTGAGAGTCCTTTCTCTGCCTCCCTCCCAAAGAAATGGAAGCTTTTAGCCCACCTGACTGGAGGGAGGGGAGGACTCTTTCAGAGGAGGCTCTTTCATTTTGCAAGGAGAGGAATTCTGAGAGGAGGGCAGAAAGGTCAGCAGACGGGAAGGGTGGGGCGGGGCAGGTGAGTGTGGAGCGAGGGAGGCTTATAGGGGCAGCGGAAAACCACAGCTGGGCAGAGGACCCTTCTGTAAGCTTTTGTTCTGAGAGTAAATGATCAGGACTGTGTGTCTGCTAAGAACTGTGGGAGCTAGAAATGCAGTTGATCACTGCCTGTCTAAGTCATAGGGCTAGACAAGGCGTTAGACCACCCAACCAAGCCCTCTCATTGTGCAGATGAGGTAACCGAAGCCCGCAAAGCAGAAGTGACCTGCTTGAGGTCACATCATGGGCAGAACTCACGTCTCCTAACCCCAGCCCAGGACCTTCTTTCTGATGAGAATCTGCTGAGTTGTATTTGGTAGCCCACACCTCCCTGCAGGCACCTCCATCCCTGAGTGCTCTGTGACATTCTCAAAATGAATGTGATGGGCCAGGTGCGGTGGCTCACGTCTGTAATCCCAGCACTTTGGGATGCCAAGGTGGGTGGATCACTTGAGGTCAAGAGTTCAAGACCAGCCTGGGCAATATAGCGAGACCCCATCTCTGAAAAATAAATGCAGATTTGAAAATAATTTTTTTTGAGACAGAGTTTCACTCTTGTTGCCCAGGCTGGAGTGCAGTGGCGCGATCTCAGCTCACTGGAACCTCTGCCTCTCAGGTTCAAGCGATTCTCCT
>CAUYLG010061185.1:0-36441 GCA_963573385.1 Cacajao melanocephalus
TATAAATCATTCTACTATAAAGATACATGGACATGTATGTTTATTGTAGCACTGTTAACAATAACAAAGACTTGGAACCAATCCAAATGCCCATCAATGATAGATTGGATAAAGAAAATGTGGCACATATACACCATGGAATACTATGCAGCCATAAAAAAGGATGAGTTCATGTCCATGGCAGGGACATAAATGAAGTTGGAAACCATCATTCTCAAGAAACTAACACAAGAACAGAGAACCAAACACCACATGTTCTCACTCATAAGTGGGAGTTGAACAATGAGAATGCATGGACACAGGGAGGGGAACATCACACACCAGGGCCTGTTGTGGATTGGGGGCTAGTGGGGAATAGCATTAGGAGAAATACCTAATGTAGATGTTGGGTTTATGGGTGCAGCATAGCACCATGGCATGTGTATACCTATGTAACAAACCTTCATGTTCTGCACATATACCCCAGAACTTAAAGTATAATTTTTAAAAATAGCTATCACTTATTGCACATTTATTAAGAAAAAAAAGAAAAAGAAAAAAAACTTTTTATTGTATTTATTAATTATTTTGAGATGGATTCTCACTCTGTTGCCCAGGCTGGAGTGCAGTGGCACGATCTCAGCTCACTGCAACCCCTTCCAGATTCAAGCAATTCTTTTGCCTCAGCCTCCCCAATAGCTGGGATTACCAGTGCTCGCCACCATGTCCAACTAATATTTTTGCTTTTAGTAGAGATGGGGTTTCACCATATTGGCCAAGCTGGTCTCAAACTCCTGACCTGTGATCCACCCACCTTGGCCTCCCAAAGTCCTGGGATTACAGGTGTGAACCACTGTGCCTGACCGAATAAAGCTTTTAATAGACTGAGGATGAAGAAAATAAGAGTAAAGTACAATAATGAGTGACTGGAGAGGGTGGAGTAGGAGACCAGAGAGAGTAACTTGAAAAAAAGGCAGGGAAAGATGCAATTCGGATGCCAAGATAAGCTTGGCTTATTTCTAATTTTGCCTAAACTGACATAATATAACTATGTCCCCAAGCACATGCAGCATCTGATCACCTTAAGATGAGAAATTGCCTGAGGAATACAGATGAATTCATGCAGTAAGCAAAGTTGGAAAAATGTTTTTATTGTTCTACAGTTGCTTGGTCTCCCTAACCTAGGAAACCATGGGATACTTAATTGAGTATCAGTATCAATTTGGCTATCAGTAGTAATGTGGAGATGACAACACGATTGCAAATTTGTAAAATGTACTGCACCTAGTCAGAGGGACATAAGGCAACATAATTCATTTCCCATTCCGGAAGAAAGGAAGGACTATGAAAAATATCCAAATCAATAGAACACAGTGACTAGGCTATCTATTGTCTCAGTAGTTTCATCAATCCCTGATTGAATCTTCTAGTCTGTAGTTTAAAATCTAGTTAGTACTTTGTCCAATATGCTATAATACATACTAGAAGAATGCAGAGGGTCTCTACAATGAATTGTTCCACCAATTTTTAATAATTCTGTCAAATCACCTTCTGGATTCCAATTTTCTATTTTTCCAGTGAGATACATGAATATAGACCAACATTTTTGCAATTCCAACAAAAGACATTTGAACATGCAGTAAATCACTGGAGGTTACCAGGGGAAGAAAGGACCTACAGTTCAATCCACAAAGATGGATTGAGAACTATGCTCAGCAATACCAGGAAATAGTACAAGAGAGTCTAAGGAAACAGACTGGAACATAAACCATAAGTTTACAGTCCTAGGATCCATTCTGAATTCTCAAGTGTGAGCCTCAGTTTCCTCCTACAATAAGAATTATACACAAAGTAAAATACAAACTCTGGCAACCACTTCACATCTTAAACATACTTTCTTCCTATACACTATTTTGGTGTTAGGAACAAACATGCATCCAGTTGCCCAACCTTCAAATATAACAAGCATTTTTAATTCCTTTTCTTTAATTCTTATGTCCATTCAGACATCAAGTGTTATCAGTTCTGACTCCTATATATCTCTAGAATTCAGCCCCTTTTCTATTTTCACTTCTGGTTCTTTAGTTCATACCAACTTCATCTATTACCTGGATAATTATAATATCTTTCTAATAGGACCTCCTCCAAGTTTGATTTTATCCTTGTATAACCTCCACAGTGCTTACTAGAGTATTCATCATAAAAAAGAAGTTGACTTTGTCCATGTGGGCTGCTATAATAAAATACCATAAGCAGATAGCTTATAAACAATGAAGTTTATTTCTCACAGGTCTAGAGGCTGGAAAGTTCAAGATCAAGGTGCTGATAGATTTGTATCTGGTGAGGGCTGGTTTCCTCATAGAGTTTTCCCACTGAGTCCTCACAGGGCAGAAGAGATAAAGAACTTCTTTGTTCTCTTTTACAAGAGTTCTGATTCCATTCGTGAGGGCTCTTCTCTCATTACCTAATTACCTCCATAAGGCTCCACCTCCTACTACAATAACACTAGGAGTGAGAATTTCAAAATATAAATTTGGGGAAAACATAAACATTCAGACCCTGGAAAAAATTAATTTTTATAATCTTCTATTTTAAATGAGCCACAAAGACAAAATTCTACAATATAGGGGAAAAAAATCTAGTCCCTCAGGATCTGCCCTGTTCCTATCTCCTATAAACATCCTTGCATACTATCACGGACATCTTAGTGTCCCATGATCCACTGAATGAGCCATGTTCTCTCTCTGGTCCTTCTGCCTGGGATACTTTTCTTCCTCTTGCCCATTTAGCAAGCACCTAATCATTCTTTAAGATTCATTCCACGTATCGCTTCTTTATCCATGCTGTCTCCTGAACCCTTTTCCCAGTCAGAGAAAAGAAAGTCCACCTCTTCATCTCTCAAGAATCATGGGCCTGATTCTGTTACCACTAGTTTTTATGTATTACTTAAATACTCACTTGTAAATATCTCTCCATCAAACTCTGGCTATATAAACTTAAGGACCACATACTCTTCTAGAAATCCTTGGACTTTAATACAGTGATTCATGCATAGTGAGGATGACATAACTATTTGCTGAAAGTAATATATGAGCTCTATACAAATATACAGTGGTTTTTCAGATACTGTGGCTTTTTAAGCTAGGTTGACATTCTCTTAATTGCACATGTTGTTTGAATTACATTTTATATATTCTTTATGAATTTCTAAATTTTAATTGCTTATTGTTGCAAGATTTAATAGGGATAGTAGTATCTTAAGGTGAACTGTTTTTTACACAAACCTCATTTTACAGATTCCTTTTGGCTCTCAGAAGGTACTTGCAGAGGTACCTAATGGAGCAGTGATAATAATTAACATTTCCAATCATCCTAAATTAGAACTATCTCAAAAGAGAGGTGAACTTTAAAAAGATGTTTGCCAGAGAATCATCTGGTAAGAAGCCATTTCTAGAAAATAATCTGTGCTAATGAGGAAAATAACAAGTGAAGTAAAAGTGGAATGCGGGCTTTGCTATTTTTAGCTCTTTGTTTTGCTTTCAACAAGGTGTCTCTAAACCTTGCTGTGAATATTGTACATTCTGTCTGAGTCTCATAATCTGAAAAGTGGAAATGAAATCATGCCAAGCCATGGCACAGGGCATCAATGGGAGGAGTAACCTACATCATTAATTTAATGGCAATTATCTCTGGAGATGGGTCTGTGAAAAACAAAAGATACATTAATTTGTTATACTATTTTGGACACAGTTCCAAAATAAACATTGTAGACTGAATAAATAAGCAAAAATATGGTAAGCCATAAGCACATTATTTCAATTAGCTATTATGTGTTTTTAGATCCTAGAAAGAAAGGTTCAGAGAATGAGAACCCCTAGACTGTCTCTGCCAAAAATCAGAAACACGATGTGCTCTATAAAGAAGTGTGTTACCTGGATTAATTCATAAAATAATAGGAGAAAGTTTTTGCAGCCAAAATGCTATGGATTTGAGTTGACTGAATGTAAGAAAACACAAGCCTCTCAGTGTCTCCCCATTTCTCCCTCCTTTTACAGTTCACAAATAATTAAATCAAGTTGCTATTAAATCTGCTTTAATATTTTATTTAATATTTTATTTGGTACAATTTTTGCTTTACTGCACATATTTTCTGTAAATAAACAAAAAGCTCTTAGACTGCATTCTTCTCTCCTGATGTGAAATAACTGAAGAAAGGGTAAGTATCCCTTTGTTGTTTCATTTTGGAATGCAACTGTGCTGTGCATGGCACAATCACAGAACACATTAATGCATAACTAATTTCTTTCTTTTTAGAACAATCTCATCTTTTAAAGCAGAGATGTTTTCTCAGATATGTTTTCCAGAATGCCAAATCCTAAGTAAATTGGTGATTTTCTTTAACATTATGCAGCCAAAATGTAAGACACTTTAGATAAAGATTTCTCCAGGTGAAGGGATCAGTTAGGATATAAGTATTGCAATTTATAGATCTGGGATATTGGTGGATAACTAAGCTTCCCAATAGATCGCTAAAAATTAGATTGTTCTTAGCTATCCTTATCTTCCCTCTTGAACAAAAGCACAGGTTGGACATGCAAGTATGTATGCACCAGACACTTTTTTTTTCTGTCATTTATAACCCATTCTCTGAGAGAATCAGAGATTTTATGAACCAAAAAATAAAACTGTGACTCTATTATTGGTCATACAACCATTGTCTCTGCACCCAGCCTAGAGTATTTCTGTGCTCATAACTACTTGGACAATCTTAACATATCCTTTTATTAACTTACATATGTAAAAAATTTTCTTTTATATTCATTTCTAACAGCCAGCATACCATCATATGTATGTACACATAACAGCACTTTGCAGATTACAGTATAATTGATACAATAGTCTTGTAAGTTATATGTTATATATTACATATTATTCCCAATTTACATTCTTTACAGATGAGAAAACTATGGCTCAAAAGTTATGTTGCTTGTCAGACATCACCAGACATTTAAGTGGTAAGCATAAGATATGAACACAACCCTTCTGTACTAAACCTATTAGACCCACACAGAGCAATATGACAGACACTACTCACAAGTGGCTACACATACTTGATATATGACTAGCTTGAAACAAGATGTGTTTTAAGTGAAAAATAGAGACGAGATTTTGAAAACTTGAGATGTATTAAAGAATGTAAGCTATCTCAATAATTCATATATTGTTTATGTATTGAAATGACAATATTTTGGATGTACTCAGTTAAATAAAATATATTATTAAAATTTATGTCTCCTGCTTCTGTTTTTATTTTAATAATGTGGCTACTGGAAAATTTGAAATTTTATATGTGGCTTGCATTTTGGCTCTTATTATTTGTATTGGTATGTATTATACCATACTGTCTAAATGTTTACAGGAAAGTTTCAGTTGATGACCTACTGGCTTTGAAGAAGCAGAAAAAACACTTTTTCAACTCGAATTTTCCACCTTAAACTTACATATACACAGCTTATTTACATGTATCAATAATGCTGATCACACAAGAAGGAAAATCATTTCTCTCCAGCATGAGCTTCCTAATGTCAATGTGGAGAGACATCACATTCTGTGCTCTGTATATTTCTTTTTTCTCCAAAATGACTGTACTGTGCTACGTTGTCAAGTATCATCTGTTCTTGTGAGGATTATTTGTGCTGCAAAACTCTCAACACCTGGATGCTCTGCATGACTGGCCAGCTCTCAGGATAATCAACAGTATGTGGCATTACATTCTTATACTGCAGGAAGGGCACAATCATTTAGCAGCTGTTCTAACACTTTTATCTACCTAACAATGAGGAGGACAGCTTTTAAAACTATAAATTTCCAGGATCCCACTTTCGTGAAATTTGATTCAGAAAGTTTGGAAAGTAGCCAGGAATATTCATTTTATTAGATTTCCTGAGGGAATCTGAGGTATGTAGCCTATAGATGAACCTTTGGGAAATATTTCTATTAATGAAGGGCTGTGTGTGCATTTGGAAGTGGAGGAAATAAATGTCTGAGCAAATCATGTAGATGTCAGTCATCAGAATCCAGGTCTTATTTTTATGAATTTGTTTATATTATCTATATTTTATATAGCCTCAACATGAATCAGTATTATGTCATGAAACTGAAACTAATCAGAGATGGAATTACTATGGATAGATACATAAGTTTTAAAGCACTAGGTTTAAAAAGGACAAGTATTTCTCAAATCCTAAAATTTCAATTTCATCATTTATAAAATGAAATAGAATTACATGATTCACTACAATGGCACATGATATATTTTAAAGTGCTATAAATATTGTTATTAATGATTTAAAGTTTATCTACCAACAATGCTTTAATTAAATAAATATCTGGTAAGATGCAGTATTTAGCCTTCACTATAACTTGAAAAATAAAATAGACCCTGAGTTCTGAAACCAAGTTTTGCATTGTAAATTATTGAACTGTGTTATTTATTAAAGAATACAAAAAATTACTACATTGGTAAAGACATAGTATGAATATGATATGATATGTGTGGCTGATTTTTAATAGTAAAAGATCAGTATATATCAGAGAAAAAAATTATTGCCTGTATATTAATAAAATCTACCAATTATACTTTCCTCCATTTTATCTATCCTATTATAGAACATCAGAGAACACTAAAGTAAATGTATTACACAATTCTCTCCCCAAAATTCATTTCAATAGAATTGAGTGACCATAACGTGTAAGGCACCTTACTAAGTACATTAGTATGAGAAAGCAAAAATCATGAATGCCTTGCAGCATAAGGCCTGGCAAATACAAGGCCGTGAAAAGAGTCAGCATACATTAAATAACTGTTGAATAAGGAATAAATAAGTTAATAAATAAGCAAATGAACAAATGTAGCAAATGCCTCTGTCAAAATTTAGAAGTATACACAACCCCAAGCTACCTATGCACTCTTGTCAATGTATGTGAAATATTCCTTCTCAGGTGTCAATAGCCTCTCTCTGCATTGCAGGAGGAAGAATTCTGATCATTGTACATTGTGTGCACAAATCAAAATGTCTCGTTCCCCATAAATATGAACAAATATTATATATGAATAAAAATGGAACAAAAATAACAATTCTGAATATGAGGTTAAATATCATAGATACAGCTGCATGTAAATGTCATAGCACAAACTGGAGATTTTTGAAAATTCCCAAATTAACTTTACTTGGTAACTAGGTGAGTAAGGCTAAGAAACTAGGAGAATGCCCTAGAATTTTTAAGTCCACAATAGGAAAGAGCTATGGACCACACCAAATGTAAAATGATGGAATTCAAATCTTTCAGCAGGTAGTTTTTCGCTAGATCAGAAGTGTGACAACACTCAGTGCTTAAATTCACAAATTAGCATTAACTAATAGATATGCCTAAACCATCAAATTCCTAATACCATCAAGACATAAGGCTAATAATATCAGGAAATAACAAAAACTAAGGAAATAGGAGATTCCAGCATTTGTTGAGGGTTATCTATATCTTGGGCCCTTCTCTTTATCTTAATTAATCCTGACACCAATACTGACAGCTAGGCATTATTCTAATTTTACAGCAAATAAAATTAAGTTCCTATCCCTTCAACTACCACATAAAGCCATTTGGTAAGTAAACGGTGGAGCCAAAATGTCAATTCTAAGTCTTCAATTTCCTGCACTCTTTTTTTCTCACCCTGCTAGGAAGGTAGCAGGGTGAAGGAAGGAAGAATATTGCTTCACAGCCATCTGAATTATTTCTGGGGTGAGTGAACTGAGTTTTAACTTCCATCCTATGCATGTAGTCTTTAGCCCTTCTAATGTTATATAAGATACAGAAAGAAGAGACAATTATGTATATGAAAATGTCCTAATGTTCAATCAAAAGAAACTCTTGAATTATTAAGCAATATAGAAAGTGGCAGTAGAAGTAGGATGAATGAAGTCTGTAAAGACTTTGACTTATAGAGACATAGCTTAAAACAGTCTATCTGCAGTGCCACCTACCAACCAGGAATCCCCCTGCTGATCACATTCATTTCACCACAACAAATTAAAGAAGTGAGAGGGAAATAAAAAATTAGCACTTCGGCCAATTCCAGTAGGTTTTTCTGTCTAGCTGTATCTATGTTTTTATTTCACAGCAAGTTTGAAACTGAAAACACTAAAAACTAAATAATTGAACTAAAAAGAACACTTATTTGGGTGCCTCTAAACTGTTGCCATTCTGTATTACTTTTGGGCAGTTACTGCTCGTCTTTGGAGAAGGAACCAACTTTATTAAAAGAGAGACAGTTTTGGAAAAGAATACATGCATTTATGTTAGAGAGAGAGAGGGGCAACTGCTCTGAAAGGGCAAGCTCTAAGCTAGTTCTGATGTAGACAGGTGAGAAAAGGTGCAAAACTGATAGTTGCTGATAGATTTCAGGAACCCTGGGAAGCCATATCTTTGGGAAGTACAGGTAGTCTTTGTTTCATTGAGCTTTGCTTTGTTGAGTTTCGCTGATATGGCATTTTTCTACAGATCGACATTGAGTGACAGCCCTGCTTCAAGCAAATCTATTGACACCATTTTTCCAATAGCATGTGCTCATTCTGTGTCTCTGTGTTACATTTGGTAACTCTCACAATATTTCAAACTTTTATTATTATTATTATTATTATTACTATTACTGGGACAGGGCCTCATTCTATCACCCAGACTGGAGTCCAGTGGCACTCTCTCAGCTCACTGCAACCTCTGCTTCCTGGGTTCAAGCAATTCTCCCACCTCAGCCTCCAGAGTAGTAGTAGGGACTACAGGCACATGTCACCAAGTCCGGGTAATTTTTGTATTTTTAGTAGCAATGGGGTTTCACTATGTTGGCCAGGCTGGTCTTGAACTCTTTACCTCAAGTGATCCATATGCCTCACCCCTCCCACAAAGTACTGGGATTATAGGTGTGAACCAATGCACCTGGCCTTTTTTGTTATTATTATACCTGTTATAGTCATCTGTGATTAGTCATCTTTAATGTTACTGTTGTAATTTTTTGAGGCACCAAGAATCCCACCCACATAAGACAGCTAATTTGATTGATAAATGTTGTATGCATTCTGATTGCTCCACCATCTGGCTGTTCCCTTATCTCTCTCCCTCTCCTCCTGCATCTCTACTTTCTGAGACATAGTAATATTGATATTAAGCCAGTTAATAACCCTACAATAACATCTAAATGTTCAAATGAAAGAAAGAATCTCTCATCTCTCACTTTAAATCAAAAGACAGAAAAAATTAGGTTAGTGAGGAAGGCATGTCAAAAGCCAAGACAGGATGAAAGCTAGGTCTATTGCAGTACACAGTTAGCCAAGTTGTGAATGCAAAGGAAAAGTCATTGAAGGAAATTAAAAGTGCTACTCCAGTGAACACAAAAATTATTAAAAAGCAAAACAGGCTTATTGTTGATATGAAAAATTGTTAGTGATCTGGATAGATCAGATCAGCCAAAACATTCCCTTAAGTTAAAACCTATTTAAAACAAGGACCTAGTTCTCATCAATTTTCTGAAGGCTGAGAGGGCTGAGGAAGCTACAGAGAAAATATTGAAGCTAATAAAGTTTGGTTCATTAGGTTTAAGGAAAGAAGCTTTCACAAAACATGAAAATTCTAGATGATGCTGCAAGTTGTCTAGAAGATCTAGCTAAAATAATTGATGAAAGTGCCTAAAAAGCATATTTTCAATATAGGCCAAACAATGTTATATTGGAGAAAGATGCAATCTAGAACTTTCATAGCTAGAAAAGAGAAATCTATGCCTGGCTTCACAGCTTAAAAGAGACTGACTCTTGAAAAGTGTTAGTGACTACTGGTGACTTTAAGCTCATTTACCATTTGGATCTCATTTACCATTTGGACTTCAAGTTCATTTACTATGTGGAGCTCATTTACCATTCTGAAAATCCTAGGGTCCTTAAGAATTGTGCTAAATATACTCTGCTTGTGCTCTATAAATGGAACAACAAAGCCTGGATCACAGCACATCTGCTTACAGCACAGTTTACTAAATATTTTAAGCCCAAAGTTAAGACCTACTGCTAAGGAAAAAAAATTTCTCTCAACATATTATGGCTCATTGCCAATGCATCTGATCACTGAAGAGCTTTGATAGAAATGTACAAAGAGATTAATGTTGATTTCATGCCTGCAAACATAACCATTCTGCAGTCCATGGATCAATTAATAATTTCTACTTTTGAATATATTATTATTTAAGAAGTACATTTTAGCCAAGTGTGGTGGCGCAGGCCTGTAATCCCAGAATTTTAGGAGGTCAAGGCTGGCAGATCATCTGAGGTCAGGAGTTCAAGACCAGCCTGGCCAATATGGTGAAACCCTGTCTCTACTAAAACTACAAAAGTTAGCTGAGTGTGGAGGCAGGCACCTGTAATCCCAGGGAATTGGGAGGCTGAGGCGGAAGAATCACTTGAACCCAGAAGGCGGAGGTTGTCGTGAGCTGAGACTGCACCATTGCACTCCAGCCTGGGCAACAAGAGTAAAACTCCATCTCAAAATATATATATATATTATATATTATATATATATATTATATATATATATTTTGAGATGGAGCTTTGTATATGTTATATATATTTTAGATATATATAAAAATATATAAAATATAATATATAAAATAAAAAATATATATAATATATATAATATAAAAAATATATATTATATAAAATAAAATATATATAATATAAAATATATATATGTTTTATAATATATATAAATATAAATATATATATATTTTTATAAGGCTATAGCTGCCATATATTGTAATTTGATGGATCCAGGCAAATAAATTGAAAACCTCCTGGAAAATGTTCACCACTGCAGATGTCATTACAAATGTAATTCATGGGAGATCAAAATATCAACATCAAATTCCAACACTCTTGAATGACTTTGAGGGGTTTGAGACTTCAGTAGGCAGAGTAACTGCAGATATGATTGAGACAGCAACAGAAATAGAAGTGGAGCCTGAAGATGTCTCTGAATTGCTGCAATGTCACGATAAAATTTGGACAGATGAGGAGTTACTTCTTATGGATGAACAAATAAAATGGTTTCTTGAAAGTAGTCCTGGTGAAGATGCCGTGAACTTTGTTGAGATGACAACAAAATATTTAAAATATTATATAAACTTAGTTGATAAAGTAGCAGCAAGGTTTAAGAGGATTGAATCCACTTTTGAAAGAAATGCTATGAAACAGCATCACAGACTACAGAGAAGTCTTTCATGAAAGGAAGAGTTCATCTATGCAGCAAGTTTCATTGTGGTCTTATGTTAAGAAACGTCCACAGCCACATTTCCACAGCCACCCCAACCTTCAGTAACCACCACTCTGATTGGTCAGCAGCCAACAAAGTCAAGGCAAGACTCCACCAGCAAAAAGATAAAAATGTGCTAAAGGCACAGATGATAGTATTATTTTTAGTAATAAAGTATTTTTAATGAAGATATACATGTGTTTTTTAGACATAATTGTATTGCACAGTGAACTATAGTGAAGTGTAAACATAACTCATATACGTACTGGGAAGCCAAAAATATGTGCAACTCACTTTATTGCAATATTCACTTTATTGCAGTGATCTGCAACCAAACCTGCAAGATCTCCAAGTTATGACTATAGACTCCACAGTGTAGCGGATATTGAATCTCCACGGAGATGTGCCTGAAAATCTCTTCTACATGCTGAATTTAACTCTTTTGAAACTGATAGGGCATGCTATGCAGTGAAGGAAAGCCTAGGCTGACAATAGCTCCCCTTTGTATAGTTGTGTGTCCCCATTCCCTTTTGCTTTGAAACATGCCATGTGAATCTCTGTTCTTGTATTTGCCATAATTCAGAGTCATTTATTTACGTGCTCATCTTCCTCCATTTTAGTGTGAACTCTTGAAAGCAAGAAGTTTATTTATTATTTATTTATTTCCTATTTATTCACTTGCCCCTCAAAACCTGAAACAGTGCCTTAGAAGGTTCAGAACATAATACTCTCAGCCACCAACTTGCCCCCTATACCCACATAGACATCCCCACTAACAATTATCCATTGTCTCCTGGTAGATGATTGGTTCATGGTTCTTTGTACTTTCTTCACATCTTCACAGTCAAGCTGGTTCCTGTTCTATTGCCTCCCTCTTTTGTCTGTGGTGTTACATGCTCTTCCCTTACAAATGACACTTTATGCTGCTTTTATAACATCTTTCCATTATATTCCACTCAGGTTGGTGCTTATGATTGGAATCAAGTTTAGTTTGCTCACTCAGGAGGGCATTTGAACCTGACTTCTCAGAATATATCTATAAGTTAGCTCATAGATTTGGCATCAATGACAAGGTTTAACTTATCCATCAAAGATAACCAGATGCATAGTAGGCAGTCAAAATATACTGCTAAGTAAATATATAAAATGCGGGAGGACTTGTAAGGATAAATGATATTAATGAAGAAAAATAAATAAAGAATGATCCAATTGTGCATCTGACATCCATAAAGAAATAGAAAACTTATCGTATCAAAATAATTTAAAATAATTGTGAAATATACTGGTCTTTCTACCAATTTCAGAGAGAATTTTTAAAAACACACACACATGGCAAGAGAACAAAATCTATTTGTAGTTTTTTAATTTTTTAAGATTCCTATGCTCAAACACAGGGAATTATGATATTAATTAAAATATAAATTAGTTGTAATTTGCATGGATTCACAAACCCTCATATACAATTCCCAGAGCTGTATACAACAGCATTCCCAGTATGAGAGAATCAAGCTGACTTGGTTTCTAGGATGTCCCAGGGCTTGCTTTGGATTTGTTCACACACAGATTCAGACGCATTTTAATCTCCAGCTCAGCCCATATGGTCACCCCATGAGCATTCAGAAAAATTCTCAGGTACGTAGTCACTCAGCTCTAAAACAAAAGCATGAGCATGTCAGGTGTATAACATTCATCATCTTCAACTTAGTAATTCATGAACCTTAAAGAAATGGTACAAACTCTACTGAAGCCCATTAATTTCCAATTCCATTTAATAGCAGGATCAAAAGCTGCCTCTTTTTCCATTGTAAGGGACACACACAGTTAGAGAATAGATACTTAGAAATGCTTTCACCATCAAGCTGGGGTATAAAGCCTCCATCTGAGTAGGAGTTCAGGATCTGTTCTGTGATTTCTGTTGCTAGGCAACCACTTCCTTTGTCTGCTTTGTTCAGAACAGTTGCTTTATTTATACTTGGTTTTAATGATGCAGATCATAATGTGAAATTATAAAAGAAAATAGGAAAAAATTATATCAAAAATTGTTCCAAGGAATTTGGAATACTGTATGAAAACTAATGAATGTTGATGCAAATAGAACTTCTACCAAAAAAGCCCAAAATCATAATCCAACAGGTCCCACCTACCTGAGACTTTTTGAGTGGGCTTTATCATAACCTAAAGTTAACCTTGTATATTAATTATGTCTGTCCAAAATAAAACCTAGCACCTAGGCAATAATTAAAAGATACCAAAAGCAACTTGATGGCAATTTTCAGAAAAAAAAATAATTTCTTTTTAATGTTAGATGTTGAGATAACTTGGAGACTAACGTGTTAAAAATCAAAAAGTAAACTTAGAAATAAAGAAGAGAAAATACAGAAGGACAAGGGATACAGGAGATAAAAGATATATTTATAAATTCTAAAATTTGAGAAACCTTAAAATATGTGATAAAGATTTCAGAAACTCTGATGTGTACATACCATAAAATTGAACTAAACAAACTTCTTCGTTGACAAAATCCTCACTATTATCTGCCACAGGTAAATTTTTTTAAAAAAATTATTCTCAATGTCTTTTAAAGATGATTATTTAAAGAAAAGAAACAATGGCTATGCTTTGATAATGTTGATTGTTACTTAAGTTTTGCCTAGGCTTTCCAGGTTAATTCTTTTTCTCATTAGCTAGTTTTATTCGTTTCCTCACCCATTAATAACAGTGAACCTCTTGGGTGCCCACAAGGTCCAAATACATTAGCACTTCACAGATCTTAATTAATTTGATCTTCAAATGACCCTAAAAAAGGTACTATTATTATTATCATCCCCATTGTATAGATGAGAAAAGTGACCACAGAGGTGTGACATACAATTCCCTGGGGCATCCAACTAGTAAGTGGCAGAACGAGGATTAAAACCCACATACACAGCAGGACCTGCTCAGTTACTAATCTATGAATTATTTTGTTATTCTCCCCAACCCACTGTTTCAACACAATTTTTTTAACGACTGCTTTCGCACTGACTACCCTCCTTGATTTGAATTTTCATAAAATAACCAGCTAAATTAATATCTTCTGTCTCCCTCTATTTTTATTTTCAATCTTAAGAACCATGGGTTATAAAACATTTGGACTGTTGCCTTCTGGTTGTAATAAGCCCTAGGTAAAATGTGTTCTATTCATGTCATTAATTTTCTTGCCTCTCTCACTGTTGCCCATAGAGTTTTGAAATGCTAGAAGACCTGAGGTATTCTCATATTGTTGCTGTAGACTGGCTTACTTATATACTTATAAATTTCTTCAAGATTTTAGGGCCTCTATTATATAGGAAGGTCTTAAATAAATACCAAGAATTAAGAACCAAACGCACAGGAGACTCCGTATGAAGTCTGATTATCAGTATTTTTGCTTATGAAATGTGGGCTTCCACTAATCTAAACTGTGATCTCAGAATATTTTCTTTAATGTTTCCACAATTAAAATTCTTCATTTTTTTTACTCTTATGTAATCATATCTCATTATGATTACATAAGAAAATAGTTTTGACTAATTTTTGAAGCAATATTAAGTCTGGTTTCATAGAGACGTTTGTGACCTTTATATCTACATGAACCTTGAATTTCAGAGAAGTAAAGTTTGCATTTTACACTCTATAAAGGCATTACAGAAACAGGCAACAAAAATGGGAGAGGAGAGGGATTCTGATGCCACTGGAGTTTGTCACTCATAGAACAAATAAGGCTGTGTTTCAATAGAGGCCTGATTTGCTTTAATCCATATGTGCTTGTCTTCTGATGAAATTCTCATCTCTAAGTCAATAGTTCTCCAAATTTGGACCCCAGATCTCAAGAGCACATTGTGGCCACTTGCTTCCTTATTAAATAAAAACAGAAAAGCAAGGCAAAGCAAAGGAAGAAATACTGGCACAAAGAGAGGGTACTAAATTTCTTTAAAGCTTGTAATTTTCATGTGATCATATCCAATGTTGTTTTGAACCAAACAAAGCTCATTTCAATCTATTTACTAAATTATACTTTTTAGAATACAGACTCTTATAATAATATACCTACAATTAAATTATTTATTAAAATTGTTATGATTATTGCTAAAGGTGCAAGAAAATTTATTTTTTTATTTTTATTATTTTTATTTCCATAGGTTTTTGGGGAACAGGTGGTATCTGGTTACATGAGTAAGTTCTTTAGTGGTGATTTGTGAGATTTTGGTGCACACAACACCCAAGCAATATACGCTGAACCTATTTGTATTCTTTCATCCTCCATCCCACTCCCACCTCTAGACCCCAGAGTTCATTGTATCATTCTTATGCTTTTGCATCCTAATAGCTTAGCTCCCACCTATAAGTGAGAACATATGATGATTGCTTTGCCGTTTCTGAGTTACTTCACTTAGAATAATAGTCTACAGTTCCATCTAGGTTGCTGTGAATGCCATTAATTCATTCCTTTTTATGGCTGAATAGTATTCCATTGTATGTATATATACCATAATTTCTTTATGCAATCACTGATTGATGGGCATTTGGGCTGGTTCCATATTTCTGCTATCGCAAATTGTAAAGCTGTGAATGTGCATGCAAGTATCTTTTTTGTACAATAACTTCTTTTCCTCTGAGTAGGTACTCAATAGTGAGATTGCTGGATCAAATGGTAGTTCTACTTTTAGTTCTTTAAGAAATCTCTACACTATTTCCCATAGTAATTGTACTAGTTTACGTTCCTACCAGCAGTGTAGAAGTGTTCCCTTTTCATTGCATCCATGCCAACATCTATTATTTTTTGACTTTTTGATTATGGCTATCTTGCAGGAGTAAAGTTTACTTCTGCAATAAAATGTATTATTATTTTATTTTAGACTTTTCTCTGGGGTAACACTGGGTTCTTTACATAATGTAATATTTTTAATAGTTTTGATAGTTACTGAAAAAAGCAGAAATATTAATATTAATTCTTATACAATGAAATATTTATTGAAATAAATTGTATATGTTTAAATATAAAATAAATGTTATATTTTAAATATAAAATCATAAATAAAATAGATTATAGTCAATACAGTATAATGTAGGATCTATAATAGAAGAGACCTTGTGTGAGATGAGTCTTGGACAGAAGACTGAGCTAACAATCCGTTAGCTCATGCATTTTTTGGGTTACTATTGTACAGAAAACACATACGGCTCAGTTAAAGAATAGAAAGGTATGATATGAAGTCTACTATCACATATAATAAAGTGTCATTGCTTACCGACAAGGAGAGGCATAGGTAAATCAGAGGGCATGTAGGAAAAGAGGAATATGATTTGAAACTTTTCATTTCTGTAAAGCATTTTGGTAGAAGTTCTCTCCATAGCATCATGTCATAAACCTAAATGAATACAAGGGCCACAGTGATGTCAAAAATATTTGAGGCCGGGCGCGATGGCTTACGCCTGTAATCCCAGCACTTTGGGAGTCCGAGGCGGGCAGATCACGAGATCAAGAGATCGAGACCATCCTGGCCAACATGGTGAAACCCCGTCTCTACTAAAAGTACAAAAAATAAGCCGGGCGTGGTGGCGCATGCCTGTGGTCCCAGCTACTCAGGAGGCTGAGGCAGGAGAATTGCTTGAAACCGGAAAACGGAAGTTGCAGTGAGCCGGGATCGCGCCACTGCACTCCAGCCTGGCTATAGAGTGAGACTCTGTCTCAAAAAAAAAAATTTTTTTGAATCCACTAGGTATTAAATCATAGACGGTGGTAATACTCTGAATAATGACTCTTCTCATTTGTTGTCTGCAATTAGACTCATAATCAGCATACTGAATATGAATTGGGCATTCATCTCATATAGTAATATGAGAAAATAGTTAAATAACAGCAAGAAAGATATAAATGCTAACACACTAAGCAGTATTTTAAAATATTTTTATATATCAATTAATTTAATTCATATAACCCCACAAGGCAGTTACTGTTCTGTGCTCATTTTGTGGATGAATCTCACAGAACATAAATACTTGTTCCAAGGTCACATAGCTATTAAGCAGTATATCTAGAATTAGAATCCCTACAGTTTGGTTTAAGGATCCCAGCATTTACATTAACCTATGCTTATTAATTCTTTCTTTAAATACTTTTTTCTTCAAAGAAATAATGACATTTGATTTTTTTAATTGTTTAATTTAAACACAATTTTATCTATGTCAGAGACTTAAATTTTTTTCTGAGAGTCTCAGTAACAGAGCAAAATGTTATAGCTGAGACCCATTTTCCACAGTGTAACTTGGTATCACAAATGAAATCCACTAGAATATAGATGGCTACCTCTGTTCACAAGACGGATACATTTCACCTTGATAAAATATGTTTTTTAATTGTCATATATCTTTCTATTAATTATCAAATTACTTTCAATTTTATAAAAGTAGCTATAGGAAAATAATAGCTTAAGTTTAAATTACAATTTTAAGGAAAGTTAAAAACACAAGATAATGGTAAGAGATCTTTCAGGAAGACAAGTTATTTAAATATTATCTCTTCTACTTCTTAAATATGTGCCCTTCATGACGTCTATGATTCAATATTTGAACAGTGAAAATTGACTATGTGAATGAAGTACTTTCTCACATATGTCAGAATATAATCACTCATGATTTATAGAAAATGTCTGAGTTTATATCTTTATTTCATATTTAACTTTTTGTATTTTTTTCTCAATTTGTCCATATTTGCTTCCCCAACCCCTTAAAACAGAGTTATAGTGACAGCTCAGAGCACCTCGAGCAGCTGGTGATAGAATAGCCCAAGCTGTTTTTTGGTCTCTGATTAGTATAATATCCCAGGATGAGGAATTAAAATAAATTAGTGTTAGACTAAAAGAATTTATATTCTAGGTAAATAAAAGCATGCAGTATACTACAATATTGCAACCTGTCTGTGCCTCAGAAAACACAATATAGAAGCTAGAAACAATTCCAAAATGCCAATAAATTGTGAACCTATGATTTGTTGGTTAAAATTATCAATTACATTTTATACTCAAGAGCCTTACATGCTAAATAACTGTAAATATTGAGCCAAGTAAAGATGCTTTGCTTATATATATTTGTAGGCATCAAAGAGCACAGAATTACATGTCATTCGTCATCATTAAAACCATTTTAAGTGTTAGATAATTAATGATTTTTTTTCATATTGAAATATAACATCTATCTAATTCTAGATAGGGCATTAAAACACACGATATGTGTTTAAACTTCATAGTGTTAATTGGTCCATAATTAGACTGTGCAAATCGGAAGCATGTCACTTGAGATGGATAACAAATTCATATTAGTTGAAATATATGAAAAAGTCCTGTGCTGGTGTGAATGATTACATTCAAAATGTTAACCTATGAAATGCAGACCCTCTATCCACTTTGGTCAAATCACATTATTCCTAGGTATAATTTTTCCCCTAACTGGGAAAATTATAGTTTCTACTGGTTAGTTTTAATTTCTCAGTTCACTAGCAAGATAAATTTGAGAATTTCATGCTAACTTAAATACATACCATAAATGTTTATAAAAAACAAAAGTGAACTCTCAATTCAGAAAAAAAAAATCTGTTTTAAAATACTCTAATAGAAACAAGGATTCTATTCACAAGCTGACAATTACACATATTGCTATGGAGATATCAGAGATAAATGGATTCCAACTGGAACACTATTATTCTTATGTTTTATTCCTTGGTTATAAAGTCTATGTGTCCAGGATTTCAAAAGCTTGGTATTGTAGTGATTGTGGGTTAAAACTACAGCCATTTGGCACACAGAGAAGTTGTAATAAATTGCAGGAGGTAACCTCAGCAAGAACAGCAGGGTTAAGCTTTATTAAAGTGTTTTGCTATCCCTTGCCTATAAAATTCAAGCTGTTCTTAAACATTAGTCCTTAAGTAGGTTGCCCTCTGGAAATGAAATTCTTTGCAAAATTTCATAATGCAAGTTGTTGCTCTGGGCATGTCAATGGGTTAAAAAAATAAATAAGTAAAACCTCTTACTGGCTTTAAACATTGTGATATTCTTTCTGTCTACATTTTCTCATTTTTACATAACCATGCTGCCACATTTAAATGAAAACAATTAAATTATACTATTTAAGAAATGTGTATATTGTGTGCTTTTCTCCTGTAGCATGTTTTCCATTCAACATTTTTTTTTTAAATAACATCAGCCACCTTACATTAGATAACCCTGCTCTAACATAATGTCTGCTTTTAGGAGATGTTTATAAAGTTGGATTATAGCACCAGATAATATATCTTGCAAAATCATGGCTTAGACCCAAGTGATTCTCTATTAACTTCTACATTGATCTGGTTCTTGAAGGCTGTTTGGTTGACTCATATGTTCATCAGACTGAAGTTTATCACAGATTTCTGGCTTTAGCTTTTTAGATCTTGTCGATTCTCACAGCATTAAGCAAGCAAGCTGTTCCTTAGTGTTGTAAATTTACTGGTGATGCTTTTGGAAGTTGCCTAATGTGGTATGTGGGAAAAAAAAATAAGAAAATAGACAACCAGAGAGAGAGGAGTGTTTGTGGCAAAATCATATTTGCCTTTGTTCAGTGTCCAGGGAGCATAAGAATAGAGGATCTGATTTGTTCTGCATATCTCTACTGAAAATCATTTCATGGTCAAGGATTTATTTTTGAATTTGTGGTAGTGAATTTAAAAGGAAAAATTGGAATAAAATAATAGCATGATACATTTTGATAAAATTAAAAGAAGAATTTTATCACTAAATTTAAATTTCAAGACTTTCTAAGAGCTGCAAAGCAAATTATAGACCTACATCCCTCCCAGCCTCACCCCATGAACAGAAAGAAGATGAGACTACAGAATATTAGGAAATACATTACCATGAACAAGTAGGATTTGAAAGCGGTCTGCTGTCTTATGCACTAGGCTGAGGACCCACACTTTAACAGAACCTGGATGGCAGAAGAAACACTGACTCAGGTTACTACATTTTTTTCAGTTTCCCAACTTTCATGGTTCAAATATCTTAACCTGTATACTTGTCAAAAAGCAAGAGCTCTTCCACATTTTTTCCTGTAGTAGTTAAACTTATTTATTAGTGCTTGACCATTTTCTGTTTTTTAAAAATCTTTATTAGGACACCCCCATAATCAACAAATACTGGAATTTGGCTCTAAGTAATGCTACCCGAATACTGACACATGATCTTTTCCCCCTTGCCCAGCCCAGACTTCTCACCTTTCAAAGTGGATCCTTGAAATTCCTGAAGGGCCTGTTTAGAATGTTGTTTTATTTAATTTTAGTTTCCTTTACCTTTTATGACCTCCCAAAACAAAAGAGGTCACCTGTTCTGCTCTGGTGTTTCTACTCTTCCTTTTGCCCCTTTCTCCCAAGCCACCACTGTCCCACAGATTACAGTACTCTGTATGGGCAATACCATACTTGCCTATGGGAGAAGCAGCAATCATGGATACTAATTAGGAATTTTTTCTTCTGGGAAGTTAGTAAATGATCTTATTTTATGTCTTTTTATCAATATAAATGTAATAATTAATATTCTCTATGAGTTTGTTATGCCTGAAAATTAAAATAGTATGGATTTTTTAATCTTAGTCTCCCTAAACTGGATAAGTATTATGTTAACTAATCAATAGAGAACCCAATAGTTTTACACTCTTCTTATGTGTGAAGATTATACTAAGAATTAGCCCTTTGTCTTTACACTGTTCTTAGGTATGAAGATTATACTGAGAATTAGCAGGTAAAAGTAGTAGGTGGAAGGAGTACTGTATGATAATTGATTCACTATCACAGGTGGATTCACTGCAGTCAATACCTTACCTGTTTCCATGATTCCTTGAACCTGATCCCACTGAACTTTCCTGGAAGAATAGCCTTGGAAAAGATCCCCTGTCAAGTAGACATAATTGAAAAAGAGTGGAGATATCAAATCTATCACTGCCATATTCATTTAGAGAGAGGAAACCTGAACCATGGAGACAGCTAAGCACAGTTACCAATTATAAAGAATTCCTTTTGAAGATGACATCCTGCACAAACATATCGCCTTTCTTTGGATCAAAAACCCTCCTGAAATGAAAGTAAAGTTACACAAAAGGAATAAAAGTATAACAGAAAAGAAAATTGAAGGCAGTGGTTATTACAGGACAAGATTTTTTTGACTTACAGAAGAAATACACAGGAGGCTGCTGCACAGATACTAAGAAATTAGGGAGCATAACTTTATGAGAATTCAGGAGAGAAAACTAGGTTGTAATCATCAAGTCTATGGATTTTGAAATGAGGAATGATGGATACAGTAAACTGAACTGTGTCTACTGAGGGCCAGTGACATTAGACAGAATGAAATTGAACCCTAGCATGCCAGTGATAAATAATATTTATCTAACAAAATGATAATAAAAATATTCTCAAATTTCACAGCCAAGGTTCAAAGTAAGAAAGACTTAGCTATGATTGAGTATATAATATAATATTAATTACCTTGATAATGTAAAATTAAAATGAATAGAAATAGCATAGGAAAGGGGGAAGAAAAGAAAAATAATTTTAGAGGCACTGTTATTCTTATGTTTACAAACAAAGAATCAATAAATATTTTTTAAAGTGTCTGACATGGTAAAAAATTGGATTATAATATTTAAAGTTACATAAAAATCAGTATCAATAAAACAATGATATAATAAACATTGGGAAAATTAGTGGACAAGAAGATAGGAGATAAAATGAGCTAAACTTTTAGTTTTTTAAGATACAGCCAGTAAGTACTGCCTGAAGTTGATAAATAAAGAAAATATGGTAAAACAACATCTATAATTATTGAGGAAATCACTAGGACAAACTGAAACAGAAAGACTGTTAGAATGTTGCCTCAGGATAGAAGGCAAAGGCAAGATTTTAACCATAAATCCTTCTATACTATTTGGCTGATATTTATTATGTTTTACGATCAGGCTAAAAAAAGCAAATTTATTTAAATTCTAAATGCAAATGTGGTTCTAACAGTTGTTCTTTCTTTATTCTAACACAGTTTTCTCAGGTTGAAAGGAGGTGGAATCATGCCTGTACATAATAAGAGCTTGATGAAACATTCATCATTATTATTGTTATTCTGCTCATTAACATCACTTTCCTTGGGGGGTAGAGTAGTTAATAGAGAAGGAAAGTCAATATTCAGTTATAAAGAATGTAGTTATATATCTACATTTTCTTGACTACTAAACTGGAACTCATTACTAGAGAGTAAATCCAACAAACAAGAAACCCAAGAGGTGGAAAGTCACATTCCCATTGTCTTGTGTAAAACTTTGAAATAATCTAAGCAGCCTGTTTTGGAATTTGTATCCCTAACATTAACATCATGATAGAGTTTTGGGCTTCTCCAGATAAAAAAAAAAAGTTGAGCTGGAATTCAGCTTTAACACAGTGGTTTTAGAGTTATCACACTTTCATTAATGTCCTGTTTAGCTTGGTGAGGACTCAAGCCATCCTGATTCATTTCTTAAAATTTTTATATAATCTACTAACAGGAAATGATGTGCTGCATATTGCTTCAAATTTTAACTTGAAGTATTTTTCATTTATTAAAAAAAACTTCTGGTTTTTAATACATTGTTCTATTTAAGTGTAGGAGGTTTTCATTGGAGATGACATTAATTCTAAGTAAAGTTAATTTAACAGATGGGTGATAATGAGATACTTGAATCATCAACAGGGAGAAAAATACACACTTAGAAAGGAATGACAATCACTATTCACTGGTCATTTGTAGGCTATGTATTCAATATCTTAAATGATCATATTTAGAACTCTATTACCTTTATTGGGTAGTACATATGTATCGTAAATATGAGTTACGCTTATACCAAAATACATAATTTCAGTGATGCCAAAATAATATACCTATAAAAGGATGATGTTTATAATGGACTAAAAGTAGAGGCTACAATTCTGTTTTTAAAGCATCCTCCGTTAAGTTCTGTATTTACATTTAAACTCAGTACTATAAAATCATGTTTCTGTAAAACCTAAAATAGTTGCACATATTTTTTAAATGTTGTATAAATATGTAGCATATCACATAATAAATTATATGCCTAAAATACTTAATTATTGTAAATTCTGGTGCAATAATATTTAATAGAGTTTAAAGGAAATTAAATACCTTATGAGGAGAGAGATAAAGAGTCATTTAGTAGGAATATGTGACTCTACATTTACACTGATAAATACTTTTGAATATGCTAAGCCATCATTACAGTTCCGTAGCATGTTTGAAAGGTAAGGGACATGTTGATAGCACAGCTTTCATGCTTTAAACACAGAAGAGTCTCCTCTGGAAGGGACCATAGTGAGTACATTCAAAGCCTTTTGTTTAATAGACATGGATGACTCCATCAGTGTTCAGGTATGTCAACATATATTGCTGTAAGGAATTCCTTTACTTATCACTAGTCAACTGGAATAAGACATTTAAACATGAATGACATGAATGAACATACGCCTAAGGGTTTTCAATTCTTTGTGAATGTGTTTAATGTCTCAACATTTTGATAATGACTTAGACACACACATATAAATCATGCATTCTGGATGATATATATCGATAATTAGGTCCTAGCCAGGAATTACCAATTTTAATGCCTGTCTTCAGTTTAGGATTGATTTAAAATCAGACAACACTATTTATTTTCCCTGGACTTTCCAAAAAATAATTCAGAGAGACTTAACTCCTAAGTTTTACATTCATGCCAAGTGAAATTCAAATGTTTCCCACAGTGCTCTATAAGAACATATGTATGTGAGGCATGTAGGGCCGGAAACACAGCAGACCCACAAACTGGAACAGCTCAGAGGCAGTTACAGTTCTTCAAGCCTGCAATAAAAAATGACCTCCAATAAAACTACATTGCAAAAAATGGGAAAGTACAAAATGGGAAGTGTAAAAAGTCAAAGAGGCAGAGACTGAAGAATTTGTGGTGGAAATAGCAAATGGGAAGCTGGGGTATTTCCTGAAGTGGAAGGGATTTACAGATGCTGACAGTACTTGGGAACCTGAAAACTATTTAGACTGTCTAGAGTTAACTGAAACATTTCTTAAGTCTCAAAAATCTGGCAAAAAAAAAAAGAAAAAACAGGTGATACAAAAAGGAAATGTTTATCTGACAGTGAATCTGATGACAGCAAATCAAAGCAAAGAGATGCGGCTGGCAAACCAAGAGGCTTTTCCAGAGGTCATGATCCTGAAAGAAAAATTGCCAAAGACAGCAATGGGGTATGGATGTTTCTCCTGGAATGTGAATGTTCAGATGAGGCAGACTTGCTGCTGGTAAGAGAGACAAAGGTGACAAGTCATCAAATGGTAATTGCTTCTTATGAAGAGTGATTGCCTTGACATTCTTGTCTAGAAGATGAAGCTCAATACGTATTTGCATTGCTTTTCATATATGTATGTTACATATATATATATATGCATCTTGGTTTTTGATTTACTAATGTAAAGAAATATCTGCATTCTAATGAAAATCACGTTTGATATGTTTGTTTTCAAAGTAGTATTGGGAAGTTTGTCAGGAGATTTTTTTTTCATCAATACCATTGGTTACTTTGAACAAATAAAAGAAACTTTCTGTAGTTGCTTCATTTATCAGAAAAGAACATTTGATACCATGGCATATTTTGTCGTCTGCACTAGAGAACAGCTTTATTAATGTTGAGGGAAACTTCCATAGTCATTATACAATCAGTACTTGTGTTTAACTCATATGCCTAAGAACCATTCTGAGTTTTTTATTTGTTTTGTGTGTTTATGCTAAAAATACAAATTAAATGATTTTCATTTTTGGTTTATTTTTAAACTTTCACCAAAACAAAAACCGTGGGCAGGCCCATGGTCCTAGGATGCTGTAATTCTGTGCAACCTAAGAAATAAATCACTTCAAGTTAAATTGAAATTTTTCCTGAAGCTGTCACCTTTCAAATTAAACAGATGATTCTATAATTAGCTGGATAATTTAAAAGCATCCACATTAGAAACCACATTTATACCTATAGGTATACAAATGCAATTGCTTGTTTTCAAAATTTCTTTAAATAAAGACTGATTACTACCAACAACCTCCCCACTCAGATGAAGAAACTAGACAAATCTTCCCATTTCAATTGGTTGAGCAAGAGTTAGTCACATAGACATATTTAAAGATTCCTCTAACAACTCTTTCCTTTTGAAAAAGCTGAAATCCCTGTGCTATATTTACTAAAGCATCATGATTTGTAGAATGTCTCAGACTTGGCTCATGGAAACCTGATCAGATAAGGTTAGAAAAGGCAGTTTAGGACCACCTGGCATAAATGGGTGAACAAATTTGTAAAATGTAAAGAATTGCCCTTCGTGTTTTTCCTTTATCCCAACTCATTCCTTACATGTAGGCTGATTTGTTTTTCAATATTTGGAATACTGGTTTAGCAGAAGCCAAGAAAAACAATAACTTTGTAATAATCAGAATGTTATCTAGCTGTATATTCTTTATTGTAAATACTGGTGTACAGTGGTCAATAAATAGCTTCACATTCCTTTGTATACAAATAGATAATGCATTATATATTTTATATATTAATTTATATAGTATAATTTTATAACATACATTTATATATAATAAACATAAATTTTCAATTTAACTGAATATATAAAATATATATAACTGAACATATAAATAGTTTTAAATTTCTTGGATATGACACTAAAATCATATGTAGCAACATGCTAAAAATAAAAAATATTAGACCATTCAAATCTAACACATTAAATTTTAAAACTTTTGTGTGTTAGCTCATAAGCAGCAGAGTAAAATGGTAACCCACATAGTATAATAAAATATTTGCAAATCATATTTGTGATAACGGATTAATATCCAGAATATATTTTACACTCTTACAACTCAGTAGCCACAAAAACAAAACTGATTTAAAACTGGCCTAAAGGATTGAATAGACATTTCTCCAAAGAAGAAGACATACAAATTACTGACCAGTACATAAAAATGTGCTTAACATCACTTGGGATTTGCATTAGGGAAATGCAAATCAAAACCACAATGAGATATCACTTCATGTCCATGAGAATGGCTAAAATATATTTCTAAAATAACACACAAACATACAAAAACAAGATAAAATAAATGTTGGCAAAGAAGAAAGTTGGGATCCTTGTGTGTTGTGGGAATCTAAAATGGGGTAGCCACTGTGGAAAATGGAATGGTGGTTCATCAAAAAATTAAACGTAAAATTACCACATGATCTAGCAAAGCCACATCTGAATATGGACCCAAAAGAATTGAAAGCAGGAGTGGACCAGAGACTTGTATATCAGTGATCACAGAAGCATTATTCACAATAACCAAAAGAGAGAAGCAATCCTAGAGTGCATCAGTGGATGAATGAATAAATTAAATGTGCTATATACATACAATGAAATATTAAGCCTGAAACAGGAAGAAAATTCTGAGACATGCTACAATATGGATGAAATTTGAAAATATCACATAAAGTAAAATAAACCAGTAACAAAAGAAAAAATATTGCAGGATTCCATTTATTTGAGCTGTCTAGGGTAGACAGATTCATGAAGACATAAAGTAGAATGGTGGTGGCCAGAAGCTGGGGGAAACTGGCTTGGCGAGTTATTGTTTAATAGGTATGAAATTTCAGTTTGGGAAGATGAAAAAGTTCTGGAGATGGATAGTGGTGATGGTTGCACTACAGTGTGAATTTACTTAATGTCACTGAAACTGACACTTAAAAACTGTTAAAATGTTACATTTTATGTTATATATCTTTTACTACCATTTTAGAAATTTAAACAAATCTATTTAGAGCAGTGTCTGCAGATTATAAGCATCAAATCAAAGGAAATCTTCTTAAAGAATTAATTCATAAAATATAACAAGGTAATTACTGGGGCAAAATTTGTCATTGATCATGAAACTCATGAATATTATAGTTAGTACAAAATGTAAAACATTTTGCAGAATGTATATGAAGAGTTGAAATTCACCCTCTCAGAAGCTATTCTTATCTTAAAATGCTATTCATTTCTTGCCATAAAAGCCACTATAACTAAGCAAAAGTTATTCCAAATGCACAATTCAAAAGATAAATTTTAGACAGAAATTGCTAGATTAGGAAATGTATAATCTAGTACAGGTATTTGTTATGCTCAGAACTCCAAATTTTCATAATGATTTTCATGTGTCTTTTCTCTCTGCTGGGGCTCAAGAGAGAGATGAGACAAAGTTAGAGTATAGTAATCAACTACCTTTCTTCTCTTATTATATTCTTACAAACCTCCTCAAACAAATGACTAAACTTGACATTGCTCATCTAAACAATGGAGAACTATATTTTTTGAAACCAACTTCATTGAAATACAAGATTTTTAATAAATTAAACCCATTTTTTGTGCACAGTTTAATAATTTAGTCAAATGCACACATAATTTAATCTCTAACATGATCAAGATAGAGAAGATTTCTATCACCTGAGAATGTTCTCTTATATCCCTGTTCAAACAATCTTAATACCACCTGTGGCCCAGGCAACTCCTGACCTGCTTTCTATAACTACACATTTTATTTTTCTAATGTTTTATGCATATGAATTTGCACAACATGTATTCTTTTTCTTCTGAGACCCTAAAAGTAAAAAACTTTCCAGAAGAAGAAATGTGGCAGAAGTCAGAGAGATCTGAACACCAGAAGGACTTGACATGCTGTTGTTGGTTTGAAGATGAAGAGGGCAATATAACAGCAATGCAGCTAGCATTAAGTGCTGAGAGAGGCTCCCTGCTGACAGACAGCAAGGAAATGAATACCTCAGTCCCACAGCCACAAGAAACTGATTCCTGCAAACAACATGAAACAGCTCAGATGAAATTTCTGCCCCAGGAAATAACCTAGGTGAGCCAATACTTTAATTTTGGCCTTGTAAGACCTACAGTAGGGGAACCAGTCAAACTTACTCAGATTTCTGTCCTACAGAACTTAATGTGAATGTGAATGGCATTAAGCCACTACATTTACAGTATTTTGTGACAGCAGTGATAAAAAACTAGTGTAACATATAAACACAAAGAAAGGAAAAATGATACCTGTATGAATAATTAAAATTGAAAAATTGGCCAAGATGACCAACTAGAAGCAGTCATGAAGAGCATCTCCCACTGACAGAAAAGACCCTCAAGAAACTGGCACACTCTGAGCACATCTTTGGAAGGAAGGCATTGAGAGCAGACAGAGGGAGGATGCAGACCCTAGGCTGAAGGGTAAGAAATGATGGGAACCCTGCACAGGGTTGCCAAGCACCAGGACTCATTCCTGGCCTCCAGCAGTTCCTAGGAAAGAGTTGAGTTAAATAGTCAAATAATGGCCCACTGTTACCACAGACCTCCAGAATTCTAGCTGTAAGAGACCCCTTAACCCTCATGGGCATTTGAGCTGGCAGGGACAGATGCTTAGAGAGGTGGCAGAGACAGAACCCACCCTGTGCAAATTTGGACAGAGCAGAGTTGTCTTGCCTGTGAAGTTGTGCCAGTGTCTTCTGAGGGACCCCATTCTGTAGGCCTCTCCCTAGTTCTTGGCTGGGTGTGCTCACTTGCAGCTCAGCCTCAGATGCCCTGTTAGGGTGCTTTCCAGTAGCTACTGCCACAGCTCTTTCACTGACTGACCCCACCTAACTGTTGGAAAGGCTCTGCAGATGGACCCAAGACACATAGTCATCAGATTCTCCACGGTCAACACAAAAGAGAAAATGTTAAAAGATGATAGAAAAGGCAGATTATCTACAAACCTCATCAGGCTAACAGAAGACCTCTCAGCATAAACCCTGCAAGTCAGAAGAGATTGAGGATCCACATACAGCATTCTTAAAGAAAATAAATTTCAACTATGGATTTCATATCCAGCCAAGCTAAGCTTCAGAAGCAAAGGTAAACAAAATCCTTTTCAGTGAATCAAATGCTAAGGGAATTTGTTACCAAGAGAACTACCTTATAAAAGATTGCTTCAAGAAGTGCTAAATATGGAAATGAAAGGCCATTATTGGCTACCACAAAAACACTCTTAAGTATATAGACCATTGACACTACAAAGCAACTACACAATCAGGGCTACATAATAATCAGCTAAAAACACAATGACAGGATCACATTTGTACATGTCAATATTAACCTAGAACGTAAAGGTGCTAAAAGCTCCCAGTTAAAATGCACAAGAGAGCAAGCTGAATAAAGAAGCAAATCCAACTGCGTGCTGTTTTCTAGAGACCTATTTCACATGCAATGCCACCCATAGACTCAAAGTAAAGAGATGAAGAAAAATCTACCAAGCACACAGAAAACAACAACAAACAAACAAACAGAAGGTGATGCCATTGTTATTAAAGAGAAAACAGACTTTAAGCCAACAATGATCCAAAACTACAAAAAATAACATTTATATAATGATAAGAAGACTTAACTATACTAAATATATATGTGTTCAACATTGCAGCACCAAGATTCATTTTAAAAGTTCTTAGAGACTTAAGAAGCTTAGATAATTACACAATAATAGTTGGACACTTCAACACCCCACTGACAATGTTAGACAGATCATTAAGAAAGAATACTAACAAAGACATTCAGGATGTAAACTTAACAGTTGATCAAATGGACCTACCAGGCAGCTACAGAACACTTTACCCAAGAAAGACAGAATATGCATTCTTCTGACCTGCAGATGGCACATATTATAAATCAAACACACACGCAACCATAAAAGCAATTGTTAAAAAAATAAAAAATAAAAAGAAAGGAAAAAAAAAGAAAACAGAAATCGGCCAGGCATGGTGGCTCATGCCTGTAATCCTAGCATTTTGGGAGGCCAAGGTGGGTAGATCACCTGAAGGTGGGAGTTCGACACCAGCCTGGCCAACATGGTGAAACCCTGTCTCTATTAAAAGTACAAAAATTAGCTAGATATGGTGATGCACATCTGTAATCCCAGCTACTCAGTATGCTGAGGCAGGAGAGTCATTTGAACCCAGGAGGCAGAGGTTGCAATAAGTTGAGATCACGCCACTGCACTCCAGCCTGGGTGACAGAGAGAGACTGTGTCAAAATTAATAACAGGAATTTTACCAAACATATGCTTGGACCACAGTGCAATAAAAATATATATCAGTACTAGACGATCTCTCAAAAACATGAAATTACATGGAAATTAAACAAGATGTTCCTGCATTACTTTTGGGTAAACAATAAAATTAAGGCTGAAATAAAAAAATTATTTGAAACTAATTAGAACCTACCCTGCTTTCTGGGACACTACTAAAGTGGTGCTGAGTAAAGGTTTTAGTGTTAATAGCCCCTATCAGAAAGTTAGAAAGCTCTCAACAACCTAGCACCATGACTAGAGGAACCAGAAAAACAAGAGCAAATCAACCCCACAGCTGGCAGAAGAAAAGAAATAACCATAATCAGAGCTGAACTGAAGAAAACTGAGATGCAAATAATTACACAAAAGATCAACAAAACCAAAAGTATTTTTTTTGTTTTTTGTTTGTTTGTTTTTGTTTTTTTAAGATTAACAGACCACTGGCTAGACTAACGAAGAAAAAGAGAGAGAAGATCCAAATAAATACAATCAGAAATGACAAAGAGGACATTATCACTACCCCCACAGAAACACAAAAATCCTTCAGACACAATTACAAATATTTCCATGCACACAAATAATAAGCCTAAAAGAAGTGGATAAACTCCTGGAAACATACAACCTCCCAAGTTTGAAGTAGAAACAAACTGAAAATGTGAAAAAAACAATAATGAGTTTCCAAATTGCATCAGCAATTAAAAAAAGAAAAAGAAAAAAAATTACCAACCAAGAAAACATTAGACCAGATAGATTCATAGCTGGTTCAAGTTCTACCAGATATGCAAAAGAGAGATGAGACCAATCTTATTGAAAATATTCCAAAAAATTCAAGAGGTAGGACTCTTTCTTAACTCATTTTATGAGGCCAGCTTCATCACAATACCAAAACCTGGCAGAGACACAACTAAAAAAGAATACCTCAAGCAATATTCGTGATGTATGCAAAAATCCTCAACAAAAAGCTAGCAAACTGAATCCATTTGCACACCAAAAAGCTAACCCACCATGACCAGATAGGCTTTATTCCTGGGATGGAAGCATCATTTGGATTCAACCTGTGCAATTCAATGAAGGTGATTCATTACATAAACAAAACTAAAAGCAAAAACCACACAGTATCTCAATAGAAGCAGAAAAGGCTTTGATAAAAGTCAATATTCCGTCATGTTAAAAACCCTCAACAAACTACGCATTGAAGGAATATACCTCAAAGTAATAGGAGCCATCTATAATAAATTCACAGTAATCATCATATGGAACAGGCAAAAGCTGGGAGCATTAACCTTGAGAACCAGAAAAAGACAAGGTAGTCTATTTTACTCATTCCTATTTAACACAGTGCTTGAGAACCAGAACAAGACAAGGTAGTCTATTTTACTCACTCCTATTTAACACAGTGTTGGAAATCCCAGCCAGAGCAATCAGGCAAGAGAAAGAAATAAAAGGCATCCAAATAAAAAGAGAGGAAGTCAAACTATCTCTCTCTGAAGATGATATGATTTCTTACCTAGAAAACTCCATGCTCTGCCCAAAGCATAGATATGATAAATAACTTTAGTGAAGTTTCAAGATACAAAATAAATGCACAAAAATTAGTAGCATTTCTATATATCACTAACATGCAAGCTAAGAGCCAAGTCAAGAATGCAACCCATTCATAAGAACCACAAAAATAACAAAATAGCTAAGAATACAGCTAAAGAGGGAAGTGAAAGATCTCTACAAGAATAATTACAAAACAGTGTGGAAAGCAATCAGAGACAACCGCATCAAATCGAAAAACATTCCATGCTTACGAATAAGAAGAATCAATATCGTTAAAGTTGCGACAGTCCCCAAAGTGATCCTATCAAACTACCAAATACATTTTTCAGAAAACTAGAAAAAACTATCGTAAAATTTATATGGAACTCAAAGTACCCAAATAGCTAAAGAATTTCTAAGTAAAAAGAACAAAGCTGGAGGCATCACAGTACCCAAAATCAAACTATATTACAAGGCTACGATAACCAAAACAGAATGAGACTTCTACAAAACAGACACACAGACCAGTGGAACAGGTTAGAGAGCCCAGAACAAAAGCTGCACACCTACATCCCTCTGCTCTTCGACAGCAAGTGAGCATTACTGCCTGAGCTTTGCCTCAAGATCAGTGGTGGCATTAGATTCTCATAGGAGCTCAGACCCTATTGTGAACTGCACATGTGTGGTATCTAAATTGTGTGCTCCTTATGAGAATCTAATTCCTGATGATCTCAGGTGGAACAATTTTATTCTCAAACCATCCCCACTACAATCCATGGAAAAATGGTCTTCCATAAAAGCAGTCCCTGGTGCCAGAAAAGTTGGGGACCACTCACCTACAGAATGAGAGAAAATATTTGTAACCTATGCATCCAACAAAGGTCAAATATTCAGAATTTACAAGAAACTTAAAATAGCAAGCAAAAACTAAAAAATCCCATTAAAAAATGGGCAAAGGGACTGGGCACAGTGGCTCACACTTATAATCCCAGCACTTTGGGAGGCCAAGACAGGCAGATCATGAGGTCAGGAGATCGAGACCATCCCGGATAACATGGTGAAACCTGGTCTCTACTAAAAATACAAAAATTAGCTGGATGTGGTGGCACATGCCTGTAATCCCAGCTACTTGGGAGGCTGAGGCAGGAGAATCACTTGAACCAGGGAGTTGAAAATTGCAGAGAACCAAGAATGCATGACTGCATTACAGCCTGGTGACAGAACGAGACTCTGTCTCAAAAAAAAAAAAAAAATAGGCAAAGGACATGAAGAGTCACTTCAAAGGAAGATATACATGTGGCCAACAATCATATGAAAAATGCTCAACATCACTCATCATTAAAGGAATGTAAATAAAAATGACACCACACCAGTCAGAATGATTATAACTAAAATTAAAAATAAAATAACAGATGCTGGCAAGGTTACAGAGAAAAAGGGACACATCTGTGCTGTTAGTCAAAACATAAGTTAGTTCAGCCCCTGTGGAAAGCAGTGGGGCAGTTTCTCAAAGAACTTAAAGCAGAACTAGCATCCAATCAAGCAATCCTATTATTGAGCATATGCCTCCCAAAATATAAATTACTTTACCATTAATTTGCTTAGGATAATGGCCTCCTAAGACACATGCATATGTATGTTCATCACAGCACTACTCACAATAGCCAAGACGTAGAATCAACCTAGATGCCCATCAATTGTGAACTGGATAAAGAAAATGTGGTATATATACACCATAAAAAAGAACAAAATCATCTCTTTTGCAACATCATGGATGGAACTTGAGGCCATTATCCTAAGGCAAATTAATACAAGAACTGAAAAGCAAATACCATTTTTTCTCACTTATAAGTGGGAGCTAAACATTGAGTACACATGGACATAAGGAACGGAACAATAGACATCAGGGCCTACTTGAAGGTGGAGGATGGTAGGAGGGTGAGGATCTAAAAACTACCAATTACGTACTATGCTCATTACCTAGGTGACAAAAATAATCTGTGCACCAAACCCCTGTGACAAGATATTTACCATGTAGCAAAACTCCACATGTACCCCCTGAACCTAAAATAAAAGTTGGAAAAAAATAGAAAATTTTGAAAAATGTAAAAAGGATGCGTAAATCAGGAACAATCCTCCTTAAAAGCATTCATGAAAGAGAAACATTGATGGTAAAACTGATTAAGAAAACAAGAAACCTAAATTATTTTAGAGAGATAACAATGGGGAAGAATTTCCATACTGGATATCCAGATTTTTAAAATATTATTTATTTAAGGTAGAATGATTTTGGCATAAGTTTAGAAAAACAAATTATCAGAACAGAAGAGAGACTGTAAATAGACCCACACATATCAAGTAACTTGATTTATGACAAAACCCAAAAACTCTGTAATTCAATGAGGAAAGAACATTCTTTACAAAAGAATGGTGTGTGTTCAGTTAATTAAATATCCATCAAAAAAAAAAACCCTGTGTCCATTACCTCAAATCATGCCTAAAAAATAATTTCAGATGAATATTTGAACTAAATATAAAGATATTTGTGTTTATATTTAGTTATAAATACCTTTATATTTAGCAGCTAGAAGAAAGTCTAGAGCAACAAAATACACTCATGGCCTTGAAACAACAACATTTAAAAAATAAGGGTAATAACAACCATAGAAGAAAAACAAAAATTAATCTCTACTCAGCAAATGATAATAAGAAAATGAAAATGAAAGTCACAGACTTGCACTAAATGCACTTGAATAACATATATTTATAAAATTATCCAATATGTATGCGAAAATATGTGCAACATCTTTAGGCCTCAGGAAATGCATAAAAGACTAGTCTTAAAAGACTAGTAATTTCCAGTGAATGCCAAGAATGTAGACATACAGAACTGTCATATTTCTGGCAGGATTTTAAATAGGTTCAGCCACTTAAAAATTTAGCAGTAAATAAAAAGTGAAACCTTCATATAACTTATTATTTTTACAATTCCACAATTGCGCTATTAAGGATATACTCAAGATAAATTAGTTAATGTGTCCATTAAAAGATTGTAGCAGCCTTATTCATAATAATGAAAAACTGAAAATCAACCAAGTACTCATCAAAATTGATTGGAAGGAATGAGATGCAATATTACATAGCAATTACAAAGAATTTTTTTTTTTTTTGAGACAGAGTCTCGTTCTGCCACCCAGGTTAGGTTAGAGTGCAGTGGTGCGATCTCAGCTCGCTGCAACCTCTGCCTCCTGGGTTCAAATGATTCTCCTGCTTGAGTCCCCTGAGTAGCTGGGATTACAGGTGCCCACCACCACGCCTGGCTAATTTTTGCATTTTTAGTAGAGACGGTGTTTAGCCATGTTGGCCAGGCTGGCCTCGAACTTCTGACCTCAGGTGATCTACCCACTTCAGCATCCCAAAGTGCTGGGATTAAAGGCATGAGCCACCGTGCCCAGCCAGAATTTTTTAAAGGGACTAGTTTTGCATGAAACATTTATAAATAATCTCACAGATAAAATGTTGAATGAATGAAAGAAATTTGACAAAATTATTTATTTTTGTGTTTCTGTTTATATGAAGTTCAAGAATAAACAAAAGAAATCTATGGTATTATAAGTCCAAATAACAGTTACCTTAGTGTGTAGAGGGATAGTATTGGCTGTGAGAGGAATAAGGGATTTTTCCTGGGGAGCTGAAATATCTTATACCTTGATCTGTGTGATATTTAAAAGAGTATATCCAGATGTAAAAATTCATCAAAGCATACCCATATGATTGACGTATTGATATACATCATTGATATAAATCATTCTTCAATAAAAAGTAAAAAGTAATGTTAGAAATAAAAAGCAACATAATAAAAGACAGTAGTCATATGAAATTACTATGAACTACATTTCAAAAATATATTTGGAAAAAAGTTGCTTCCTAGGAAGATATACATTTTCAAAACTATATTAAGAGAATATTCTTATTAATGCAATCAATTAGTGAAAGAAAATGAAGTTTAAGGATTGAAAGCTGAAACAACAAAACAGTGATTACTTATTCTTATAACAGAAAATCCAAAAGAATCAGCAAAAAAATCATGGAGATTCATGAGATGTTTCAGCAGTATCTTTAGCTATAGAATCTATGTACAAAAGTCAATAAAAGTTCATATATCAGGAACAACTTAGATAATATAATTTTATTTATTTTTTTTTATTTTTTTTTTGAAAGAAAGGAAAAGAGAGGAAAGAAAGTGAGAGTGAAAGAAAGAAAAAAAAAGAATGTACGAGAGAAAGAAAGAGGAAGAAAAAGAGGGAGAGAGAACAGAATTCTTGTTCTATTGCCCAGGCTAGAATGCAGTCTAAAATT